>JABASI010001920.1:1297-22087 GCA_019776505.1 Tomocerus nigrus
TATCCAGGGGGGGGGGGGCTTGGAGGCTCAAGCCCTCCGCCAATTTCGGGAAAAAGAGGAAATTTTTATAAAAATAAGCGAAAAATACGAAAAATTCTCAGCGCTTCGCGCAAATTGTGTTAATTTTCACTCAATTTTGACTAAAAATCGCAAACTTTTTCGCGCTGCGCGCGAATTAGGGTTAATTAAAAGTGATGAAAAAGTGAAGCCCTCCAGATGAATTTCCTGGCTACGCCCTTGGTAATGGGAACATCCTAGACTACGTTAAGAACCATTCCATGGTTGATTACAGACAGAGATTTCTTTTCTAACTCAAGATTTTCTTGATCGAGAACAGAGACCTTTGAATCGTCAATCTCAAGATAGGAGTCTAGAGATAGAATAGGTACGCTAAAGCTTCCCGTTCTCGATGGGGCGCGGTTGCATTTGGAAGGGACTAGGGTTTCTTTCTATTCAGCCTGAACAGATATAGCCCCCCTCCTACCCCGTGGATTGTCGACGAACTGCAGTACCTCACATATTGTTGCATAGCAATAATTACATAGTATCCAAAAACAACGTAGTGCCGTGCCAAGGGAACCGGAGTGTACCACTTTCTATTATAATATTTATAATAGGATGTCTATATCAAATATTTACAATTAAAGTGATGATACAAGTCAAAACTTATAAAAAGTTTTAAATGAATTGGCAAATAGAACGTGCAGTCGCAAACCGAAAAGATAGACCCACGCGGTATTTATATCTTAACCACTGGACGCTTGATATTCTGTGATTCTGTGTTTCGGTTATGGGATAACATTTATAATCGTTCAAAAATATCTTTAGTAAAGTATTTCCATACATATACTACTGTTATAACAAATTGCTAATGCGGGTATCAGGAGGACTCACATAGGATTGGATGGAGCATTGACTCCGGCCAGAGACCAGTCGCAGTAGGAAGAAGAGCTTCGGCCTCCCCGCTTCACGCTGCTCAGACTTTTTTTCACCGGAACAGATTTGCGCACAGGACTGCAGGGCACGGACTGATAGCCAGTGCCCCCCAACGTCATGCCCCTCATCCCCCTGCGAAGGTCGTCTTCAAGGTTATTGGCACTGCCAGTAATCTGTCGCTCTCGCAGCGCCTCATTGTAGTAGCGCTGATCTGACTCGGACTGAAAGTACTCCCGACCCGGTGCGCGGTGACTGTTTGAGTTTCGCGGGTTGGAGCGAAGATACTCCTGTTGATTGTAGGAAGGCGGGGCTAGCGGGAATTGCGAGTGCAGTTGCTGGTGCACGTCGCGGAATTGGCCGTAGCGAACATTTTTTGGCTGTCCAGTCAGCGGCTGCGTTTGCTGCGCCCTTTGCGCCGATTTATTGGGCAGGGGCAGGACGAGGGGGATCGGCCCGTTCGACTTGGACAACAGACGACAGATGGCCTCCGCCTTTTGAGATCTCTTCTGCTCTTCTTCCGGAGCAAGTTGTGGCTGTTTCTCGGGGATGTACCGCTCGGGGATGTCTATCTTTTCCGGTGTCCCTAAAACTCGGTCGATCAGACTTTCGTCGAAATCGAAATCTTTACTTGTCGTTGCTGCTTTGACTGGCAAAGGCCGTCGGCACATCATCTCATAGGAATCCATCTCTTCTCCATTTTCCTCCTTCCGCCACAATTAACGCACCTTCCCTCCACACCTCCTGCAATCCAATAATCCACAACTTTATATTCAACCAATATTACATAATTATTTAAATCCAATCGCAGAATGTACTGCTTACGAATTAAAATCAGCAAATAAAATAGACTTAATAACACATTTAGCCCACGCTGGCTTTCAAATTCAGCATCAGTGATGAAAAAATGGCATTCTCGTCTTGGATTATTATTCAAACACACAAAACTTTGGGTCAAACTACTTTCTTAGAATATATTTTACATATTCATGTTGTCCCTTTTAATAAGGACCATATAAATAGGCAGCATAAATCTTTGAAGACTTTCAAAAAAGTATAAAAAATGTAGTTTAAAAAATTGCAACATTAAAATGCTATTTTTACTTAATAAATTTCATTTGCATTTGCAGATTGCAATCTATGAAATGACACAATATGCAGATCAAGACAACTAGACAACGTACAAACATAGACGTTAAAACCAGCAATATTGACTATTGTCATTGTGGGTGTGGTTATAGTATAAGCGTCATACCCATAGCGTACTTGTGCATATGGCCTCATCAATAAAATTATTATCTTATTTAAAAGTGACACAGTGCGATTGTGTAATTACCCTCATTTAAAAACTAATTGTTCCTTTTTGTGGTCAATACATTAATTTTAAGTCAATTATTTTTTCCATTAAAAGTTGTTATCTCGTCGAGACAATTAGCATTGAAACAGAAATGAAAGCTAGCATAGCTGTAAAATAAATGTATTATGTTATAAATATCATTTACAATAATAGCTGCATTGCACGACAAGGAGTTATTATTATCCAAATAATATGAAACAATTCAAATTCAAAGTTTAATTTTTGTAGCTTACAATGGGTTACCTACGGTAGGTTGATATGGTTACTCCCTCCCCCCGCAACAGAAGGTAATGTAATGAGATAAGCGAAATAACAAAAAAAAAATCCACGCAATTTTCCTCCCGATTTGGGTACCTGTATTCCCATAGTCCATAACAACAGGTAAACTACGCGCAGGCAAATACTTATACGAATCATGAATACAACTTCTCTGCCCATCTTACAACCAACTTCGAAGGAAAATTGAGTGCACATTTTTGTTATTATTTCGAGTATCTCACTAAGGTCTGTGGCGGGGGAGTATCCATATCAGCATTACGTGGGGTTCAGGAAACTAAAAAGCAAATTTTTTATGCTTTTTGCTTTTTTATAAAAAAGCAAGGCAGCAAAAAGTAAAAAAAGGTTACCTTTTGCTTTTTGCTTTTTACATTGCAATAATATGCAAGGTAAAAATAAATAAAACTTAAGCAATCATCAAAAAAGGGAAAAAACGTTGCTTTTTTAAAAATGGTTGCTTTTTTCTTAAAAATACATTGCTTTTTAGTTCCCTGGTGAGGTTACCAATTAGTTTCTGCTATAGGTGTTTATTTATTTATAAAATTATGTTAATTACAATGAAAAACATCCTTGCAAAAATTTGCAACAGACCATTCAATATAATGCAACTCTTTTTAGCCACAAAAAAAGAAGAATGCTGCTCGTAATAAATGCAGAAGCTTTTGTGGAAACTATGAAAGTCGGACAAACAAACTTAGGTAGGTCGGCTCGGTATTTTTACTATAGATGGTGATACTACATGTGCAGTGTGAAGAATTTTTGCTAATAATTTGTAAACATTAAAATCTAATATATTTCACGTCATGTTCTATGGGCGAATTGCCCGTGAGAAGAATAATAAAAACACAAGCAATCAAACCAAGTAGTTTTTACATGGTATCTGTACTATGGGACTTTATACATTGTATCCTATTTAGCACATTTCACATTAATTTTCTACCCAAACTCATTATTTCCTAAGCGAGTAAAATTATTCATTGAAATTACTGAATTGATTATTTTAAAATTGGCATTTGGCGTCATAGATAATATTAATCCTAAACAATTAATTAAAGAGGACGTCGCAAAACATATCAGTTGGATTCCTGATCGCAAATTAAAGTTGGACAAAGCCCGTCCATAATTGTGAAACATTTTATTCTAAAATTTACTTTTCTATTGTTTAAAGAGCTTCCTGAATAATTCAGATTCCGATCCGATAATACCATGGAATAACTTACGTTTCAACTTTATAAACAATCACTCATGATTTAGCCGGTGTCTTAATATCCACCTCTACAACAAAACAGAATTCATAATAAATGTACTTATGTGACTGGATTTGTTTATATTATCTGTGTAGGTAGCTTATATCTGATTTGTTAAGAGTGTGTGACTATGAATAGCCCCCAACAACCGTGTCAGATGTCAGAGTGGTCATCAGTAGTGAACAATTAATTATAATAATATATTAACAATTAATAATGAAAACAATAATAAAATATTATTTATAAAATTTATAATTAATTAATTAATTATATGGATGGATGACGGACATGGTCAATAGTGGCTGGTGGCTATTTTGACAGTCAGTGGCTGGCTGGTATGGCTAACATTAAGGTGGCTATTCTGACGGTACGGTGACCGTGGCTGGTCACTGTATTGACTCACACATTTCTTAGTTGTTAGTAAATAAATAAATTACGAATATATATTTTATCTAATATTGTTTTAAATCTTACGCTGAGAATTTGACTTTGTCTTCAGTCGTCTTTCTTGCTCTTGTTGTTGTATGTGTATCTGTTATATATTATATGTGTAGTATAGTATATGTATGACCTAAGGATTAAGGATAGGAATCGATAGTACATAGGAAGGAGGATGGAGATGTTCAATTTTAGTCAATTCAGTTGCAAAGAATGAAAGACAAGTGTCAATTGACAACACGCAGAGATGTTAGCACATACATAGCTATAGTCAGTCAATTGTAATCTAAGTTTGCCATGAAGTGAAAAAGAAAGTAAATTATGAGCTAAGAAATGTCACTTTGAGGTCTTGTGTACGTGTGGAGTCAACAACAACAGACGATGAGCCGAGGAGGAGAGAGAAGTGAGAGACGAACTGAGGGCGATTTTCAAGTAAGAGAGCCTCAACCTCAACTCCTCAACGGCAGCAGACAGACTTCAGCATTCACAAGAACAAGAACGGAGCCAAGACAGAGAGCTATAGAGCCGAACTACTACTCTCGGATCGTCACTCGTCCTCTTCTTACAACCACCACATCTTTTATCTCTGATTCTCCTATGGCTGACTACTATTAGGGGCTACTGGGGCTAGGAGGAATGCATTTTTATACTTCTGCTCTTCTTCTCTATGTCCTACTAGTCCTACACACAGAAAAGCTACAGTATTATTACAATATAAAATACAATCCCATCTACTACCTGATATAATATAATGTAGGTACATGTAAAAGCATTTCGGAGATTGGCATTTTCTACCTCAAGTTGTTGCTTTAGTTGTTGCTCTATTGTTTGAATTCAACCATTATTTACTATTATACCTATACACACATCACATAAGATGCTACTCGAGACAAGGCTACACTACTCAACAGTCATAATGTATGTTCTGTACAAGTTTAGTAGACTAGGTACCCATATTTCCAAATAGTCCATACTAATCCTTCGTTCACTTCATTTTTAATGATTTTCTAATGCCCAATTACTGCGATGACTCATTCATTATTTAGTTATTCCAAAATTAGTCTTGAATACTAAATTGGCAAATAATTTATAAATAGTTGCATAATTTTTTTTACATAAATCATTTAATTCTTTGATCATTTCAGAAATATCAAATAATTTTAAAACATTTTATGAAATTTTAAATCGTTTAAAGAAGTTTTAAATCATTAAAAAAATTAAGCCGTTTAAAGAAGTTTTAAATCATTTCAAATTTTTTTAAATCGTTTAAAGAAGTTTTAAATCTTTTAAAAGTTTTAAATTCTTTAACGAAGTTTTAAATTTTTTAACGAAGTTTTAAATTTTTTTAAAAAATACATTTTTAAAGAAATTTTAAATTTTTAGAAAATTTAAATCATTTTAAGAAATTATAACCCCTAAAAAATGAAATCTTAAATTATTTTAAGATACCTAGCAATAAATAATACCTTTTTTAGAATCATAAAATATGACTGTTTTTGAAAGTACCCAGGTAGGTGCTGTTGAAGTATTTTTATACCGGCAATAAAGATAAGGACAGCATAAAGCAGTATGATTTAATCTAACATTATGTAGCTGCTTCTATAGGTACCTAGGGGGCTTATGTTTGCTGGCGTACGAGCACAGCACAGTACCCAAATATCTTTCCTACCTCTCTGGGTGGCTTAGGTACGCTGGTACTTATAACTCGGATACTCGGATCCTAAGGAGTGGTTGGCATGGGCAATGTGAGAGTACCCAAGCCAGTATATTAGTAGTTAGTAGTTAGTAGTAGTATTAGTATAATATTAGCAGCAGGCCACAATTTTTCACCAAACTTCACGCTAGCAAACCTTCCTCAAAAATCTGATGCTATATTACCTGAGGCACATGTGACCCAAAAGTGCTTTTTTAGAGTCGGAACACAGTTGCCGACAACTTTTCGGGGAAAAATTGTAGCCTGCTGTGGAAGTGGATTTATGTGCCATATATGAGAGTACTCTTACATGGTCCATGCCAACCATTCTTTAAGCTGATTACCTTTGGGTAAATTAACCTTCTTCTGTCTATTCTTAAAGGTAGGTACACGTTTTTTCGCAGCAACCAGCGGTTAAGGTTCCAGTAACGCAACGCATGATTTGGCCAAGGCACTTGGGTGTACATTGAGTTTACATTAAGATTATCCTGATTTTCCTAACTTCCACTATTGGTTTTCATATCACTGAAACTTATTTTTGTTTCACTAAAGAACGAAGACATGCAAATGTCGATTGACAAAAAACTAAATTACACAATATTTCAAACATACTTCATTGATGGAATCCAGCATTTTTCCAACACAAAAAATAAAGCACTTTGTACAAATATTTTTAAAAGTAACAAAACCTGAACGCATGGTAAAATAAATAAACACTGGAGATTCATGCTTTTTTAACATATTTTGTTGTTGTAGATATGCACAAATAATAATAGCTACCTACTTCAGTATCTATGAATAAGTAACCTAGAGTACTGCGTAAAACTCTACCTTAGTGTAACGCTATTCTATTGTTATGAGCTAAAGGCAAAACTCTACCTGAGCACGAAGATAAAGGTTTAGCAAACTGACGATATTAATCTCTTCATTAAGATTTATAATGATTTATTGGAAATCCCATTATTATTTTGTCCACTAAATACTAAGTCGTCGCAGATTTCTGCAAAAATGCATGGAAAAAATACACTTGCACGTTAGTACAAAATGTAAAGCAATTAATGCGTTGAAATTGAAGAACAAATTAAGCGACATTACTGCTTCAAAAATAATAAAATCGAGTTGACTGTTGCTTTATATAACTACTACTCTTCCTCAATTATTTTATTGATTGTAGTTTCTCCGGTGTTTAAATCACAAAACAGTTTTCCAAACCGTAGCGTTGTGCAACAAGTTTATTTGAAAAACTTAAAATGAAAACAACATTCCACCCAAGCATAGAATTCTACGTTGAAGCAATGGAATCCATCGATATATTTAAAACGCAAATTATAAGTCGAAAATTTTTATGTCATGATTTTTATGTTTTGTTTACTTTGCACCATCACTCCATTATTTGAATTTGTCTGTAGCATAATTTTAGGTGTTATGATTATCAAGTATCACAATAATTTCAGGAAACCTTACAGATATATTAAGTAATTAGGTATGTCTATGCGATATCAAAATTTTCTATGGGACAGAAAACTTCTTATGGGCCCTTAAATCCTTAGTTAGCCTAATAAATCTTATTTTAGGGCTGAAAAAATTTTTTTAAGACCCGTTAAGACACTACAGCAGGTCAGTTTTGATGTTAATATGCTGCTGTTAATTCCTGTATTTTTGTTATCGTATTTAATTTTATTAAACAATTTCTTGGAGTTGATGGATATGAATCGAACGGTGAAAAATTGATTCTCTCGTGTCGATGATGAAATATGAAAGTAAGAAATGGAGTATAGTTTGAAATTAAGATATAATTTTGGTTTATTGTTGGCACGTATTTGTAAACATCGTAAACATAAAACAAAAATGATAAATAGTAATGAATGAATAATCAGCTAAAAAAATTTGTACATTATTACACAAGTTTCACTCACTCTCAATAAATTAAGTGTCTGTTCTATTTTAGATGCAGCCATTACTATTAATTTACAATATAAAACGAGCATAATAAACCCAGTTCATTAAATTTGGATGAAGCGCGTCCATTTCTGTACCATCATTTGTTTACATAATGAATAGTGTGCGTAGAAACAGATTAGCACGGACGGAACATTGTTAGTGTTCAACATAACCAGCACATTTTAGTAATGTAATTTTAATCCAACAGTCATAAACATATAATTATCTTTAAGTATCTTTGTCTACATAAATAACCAACCAGCTCAACAGTCGTTTTTATTAACTTGAATTATATTATTTTAAGTTACACATAATTAAACAACACTTATTGTGCTTACACACAACAACACAACACAAAAGATAACACTGACTTATTTTAATAGTGACACCTATGGCGATGCACTATTTTCACAGGTGTCGACCTATAGCGTCCCTCATAATTAATAAATACTAATTACACACCTCAAATGAAATATGAAAACTTTTAGATTTACAGATTTAATATTATTTGTAATACAGAGAAACGATCCTTTATAACTACGCTACGTCTTTTCCACTTTCCTATTGTGCATAGTACATAATACGCTTATATAGATTAATATTTAATATTTATAATCAACAAAGATTTTGTACGAAGGCAGAATTCCTATAGTCTACAATGATTTTAGAGATACAAAGTTATTTGACGCCAGCGTTGCCAAGTTGCAACAAGTCAAAGTCACTTTATATTAAATGTCATGAGCTTTATTAACATCCCACAAAGTCAATCTATGGGAAAATCATAATTGCACAGATTTCACTCTCTGCACAAGCTAAACATAAACCTAAATAGGTAACTGATTAGTTGATAATTATAATTATGTGTGAAAGAATCTATAGAGACAAAACAACATTAGATTAGTCATGAAAGACGGATGAATACTTTTAAAGGACGCATACTGATTGTCTTGGATTTGCACTGGATTTGTAGCAGTATCTACACATTGTTACTTAAATGGTAAAAAATTAACAAAGTTAACACTTGAATTGAGAAAAGGCTTCAATCAATGTGTTTTGAGGAAACAAGTCTTAATATTTGTAGATAGCAATCAAGGCCGAAGACACAAACTTCTACTTCTTTGCAGCAGTCGTACTTATAATGAAAGGCATAAATGGGCAAAACGAGTTCTATTTAAGTGCTCAACTTATTTACCTCAATTTAAAATCCTTTCTATGATTTTACCTACAGTTTTGCAACTACTGTGAAATTGTGGTGATGAGAGAAATTAGTTATTGTCAGTTATACCTATACAAACTATATTATTAACTTTTATATTATTTTTTAAATATATTCTTCTATTATTTTGAAATGAAGTGGCTTTGGTGTACGGGAGAAAGTATTCGGTCAAATCGACCTCCAACCCCCGAGGGCGGATTATTTTATTAGAAACAGACAACAATCTGTATATAGACTTATTTATATTGTATGTTGAAAATGAGAAAAACTTTAATGTAAAAAATTAGAATCTGAAAATGTGAAAATTACTGTTTAAACAGAAAGCTTGTTCAACCGTAAGGAAATGATTATAAAAATTTGCGTGTCATTATTTCTTAATTTTTTAATGGAATAGTATATGAAATATGCACTGTTGATTAAATTAAAGGATTACTGTCACATTCAAAATGGGTTACATAATTTAATTAGGAATTTTTTATTTGATAAATACTAATTCCTTCATTGTCGACACGTCGACACGGTTCAGGGTTCTATATTGTCCGAAGGAAACTAAAATATTTTCATTCCGTCCACACTGGACGATTTGGACAAAATGGCTATGGATGAAACCATGTACGCTATTATTTCATCTGGACAATATACAAAATGAAGGTGAATAAAGTCAATTTTTTTCGGATTAAGACCAGTCCCGTGATTATCTTCACCGCAACACGGTGTATGCCAAATAAAATTTAAAGGTGAGAGTTTGACCTATCTAAAATAATATCACTTTTTCCGATATAAGAGCTTATAGAATGTGTATAAACTTTCAACAAAGTATCGATTTTACAATTATATAATATATACCTCAACTGTAATTGCTGCAAAATTTCAGCGCAATGTAGATTTTGAAATGTAGCATGCAATAAATTTGTTTAACAAATGGTCGCATTCCTATCTACACCAATTAAAATATAATTGACGGGGTTCTGACGTTATACTTTGGTTTTCAGTGAATATTATTATGTAACAGAAATAAATAGCTAGTTCCGTGGATTTAGACCACGTTTTTTTAATCTATTTTCATATTTAGTCGCAATTTAAATGGAAAATACTGAAACTGGTTAATGAATGTACTTTGATGGTGAATTACCACTTTTACCGCTATAAATGTCCTACTTTTGTTTTTATAGTTTAGAGTGACATCAATATTGAGCCATAAATACTAATCTTCTTGTCCTATGAATGGCTGCCATTTATTTGGTTATATTATACATATCTACTACTACATATTATAACTAAATATATAACTTTGGAACAGTTGCAGCCCAGAATGTGCGTCCGTATATGCAACAACTATCAACAGATATGTAAAAGCAGTGCGAAGGATAATTTCTTTTAAATTTTACAATTCTCCATTTAATATTAAACAAAAGTTTGCAAATTTTCTAAGTGAATTCTTCAAATTACTAATAGAATATTTTTCCCAAAATTAGTAATCTCATTTGAAGTACTTCTGTGGAGTTTATTTTTATGTTCGTTCGAATTTAAATGTGACTACATAGGTATTCACAATTCCCGAATTAAGTTATCAAAACTGCCTAAATAATGATAGACATAATATGGTAAGCAGATGCATACCAAATGCTTAACTTTTATGGTATGTGTGTTTGGTCTTAATTAAAACTTCAAAATTCTAAATGGAAAATCTATAACCTTTCTTTCTGTAAATGATTGTAGCGATTAAAACTTTTCCATTGTTTACAGCGAGTACTTGGCTATCGTTTCAAAGGTATTTCTCTTGGAAAATACCTACCACAAAAGAAATCGATGGCAAGCAAATAATTTAATATACTTACATTTACTCGGGAGATGTTTTACGAATGCAATACCTAGGCGTGGGAAGAGGATTTATTTTTTAAGAAAATTAGCCACAGGGATTATCAGCCCAAGAACTAATCGTAAAAAACCAATTATGTTACAAATATCCATAAAAATCTTCAAATAACGCGAGATATATTTCTTGTATTTAGTAATCAATGATAAATTTAATTGTAAGGGAAAAGGTTCTACGGTTTACCATAATATCTTATTATTTCTGTCTACGTATAATATTTAGCTCTGTAAAATATTTGGATTCCATGAAATAGAAATATTGTGCTTACATATTCTCCGAATAGCGAAATATTAAATGCTGCCAACAATGTTAATAGTAAGTACCACTCGATCCATCCCCAGTTCCTGTAAGCCAGATGGGGTCAAATGAAAATAATAACGTGGCGTTCCCTAACACTTAAGATATTTGATAACTGATTAAGGCCAATAAAAAAATTGTACTCGCACAATTAATTAGAAAAATCTCATCACTGTGAGCACGATACGAAGCTGTTTTATCTAATTTTCAACGGACCATATCATAAATAGCATTTTAACAGTGTCTGTCCGCAAACCAAAAATTAAAGGATTATAATGTATGAGAAAAAAACATGACTACAATTAACTATGAACTGGGCAGGATATGGAGTTAACCATTAGTTGCCACAAGAGTTTAAATGAACCAATTGCTTCTGCTTGCCTTCCTTATCCGTACTCAAAATCACTCACAGGAATATAAATACTTAAAGTGGGTTGCCGTATACTTAATTAGAAATTATTCAATTTACTTAATTTCGTTGTTGTTGATATTCTTTGTAATATAAATGTGTCCTAGCCATAAATGTACATTTAAGCATAAACTCACTAGTAATACATTGAAATAGAATGCAGAAAGCAATAATTACTGTTTTAGTGTGGATGTGCGGATGTGCCAGATAGACACAGTCAATGACCTAAGAAAATTGGGGTCCTGTCTAGTGTCCAACGATTTAGGAGACCTTCAACTTCACTAGCAAAGTAAAAGTAGCACATTTTATCGAACCAGTGGCCAATTTCATTTTGCAATTTGCATTTTGCAAAATTTTTGAAACCGCGGTGGTCGCAGCGGACTATCATCTGGCAGATCAAACAACCGCCATAATAATTTTTTGTCCTGATTTTTGCATCCATTTGCAAATTCTCATGAGGTTATGCAGTTGAAGTACAGAATATGCAAAGTGGGTGAAAAGTGCAAAGTGAACGATAAGATAGGTTCCAGCAGGCCTCCTCAAAATTGTTGTAAGGTAAGTTAGATAGATGTCTGCTAATCCTAGATTGTCAGCCAAGTTGCATCTTTTTCTTAGGCCACCGAATGTTCCTGTCACAGGGATACCTAAACGTCCCACTATATAGAAAGTGTAGTAGTGTAGTTGTTAGTAGATAGTATCTGGATGCTTTTATTTATTTAAGTTATTGGGAGAAAGTATTATTTACTTGTACGTTTTATCCAGTCGATTCTAACCTTTGATAATTAGTAGAGTTTTAATTGCAAGTCAGGCCTTACTAAACAAAGTCAATAACAGAGTAGAAAAAATTCGGCGTTGCACATGTCAACAAGTTAAACGACATCAACTGTTAGAAAGATGCAGTGCAACTACCCTCCTTACCCGCCATACCAGCCAGCAGCACCTGCATTCATTTAGATAACAATATTAATTATGTTTACACTAAATTACAATAAATTGTGCAAATATATCTGAATAGTATATGCGTCGGTAATATCTGTATATATATATATATATCTATATCTATATATATGTATGTGTATTTGTAGTTAACTAGTGCTGATTAGTATACTTAGCTATTTATATTTAACATGTGTAACTATTTACATTGAAATACTTAATATGGATTTCTTAATAGAGTTATGTACAATGCTACTTTACTTATCAATCATAAGTTAAGGAAAAGGTACTTATTACATCAATTGACTACAAGTTTGCAGTGATCTAGCACTTATTCTATTGTAAGTAAAAAGTCAGCCCCGACGACCATGACAGTTACGTTGGCTGTTGGTTCTCAGGTGCAAAGTGCAACTCTCAGCTAATTACCTACAATATAATTACAGTTCTGCTCGAAAAACATTAATGTATACTGTTATATCTTGACTCTAGTTTCTAAAATCAAGGAGACTACTCCTAAAAATTCTTCTAACATTCTAAATTCTAAAATAGCAAAAGTTCCTTCGTATCATTCAAAGATTGAGTTGTAAGAAAAAGATTAATAATAAATTAGCAATGGATACAGTTCCAGTTGCTTAGCTTTTACTACTAACGCTCGCTTCCATACTTCCATTTTAGGGGGAATGTGATAATAACTTAGATTGATTCTCAAAAAAAACAAAGGATTTGAATAACTGTGACTAGAAAAACTCATTGGGCATTAGTAACAACGGGACATCTAATGAATATCTTTTTTTCTCGACTTATTTCTATAGCTGGATTATAATTGTGTAGATAAGGAGAGGAAACGACGGAGATTATTTCCAAATCTTCTGGCTATGAATAGAGAAATGCTATTTGGCGATAAACGTTGATTGTCATTCTATAGCTTCTAGCCGCTATGGCCACCGGCTGACATTTTTCACATTGTCCGCACATTTGATTTCCAAATCACATTTGCTCTGATGCATTCCGGTGGATATTCGGCCCAGCAGTGATTTTGATTCCCATCGAGAGTGGTTTTGATTTCTGATGTGCACGGAGCACGAAAGGAGGGAGTCAGATCAAGACAGAGAGATATGAGCGAGAGGGAAGTAAAAGTGGATTGAATTTGCATGTCCAGCTACAGAGATATAATCCAGGGAATAATAGAGTTTCTGTGTGAGAGAATCCAATAACAGATAATTTTTATGTTCCAAACGGATCTGATTTGAATAGAAAAGAAAAGTTCAGTTGTTCCATATCAAATAAAGATTTTCCCATTGAAATAATGTTCTTTTTTAGAGAGAGAGAGAGATAATAGAGGGAGAGAGAAAAGAGAGGCTGAGGGCGATAGCGTTGCTGAATTGACATTGAGACTCTGAGGTTGACATTTCTTGGCTCACATGAGTGCACATTTTGGATTGGCGTCGGCCGTCGCTTAAGGCACACACAGAATGACATGGTTAAATAGAGGAGGAATATATTGATGTGCCTGGGAATCTGGAACGAACGTGCACATTGAGATTGACGGAGGGAGGAGCAACGTTGAATTTTTAGTGGGCGAGAAGATGACACCAAAATCAGCACAGAAGACACAGACAAAACGAACAGTAAACATTCACCTTGGCAATTCAAAATATTTAAGAAATGTGCCAACATTTCTATTTCTGTTTTGAAAGGTTTATCCCTAGTTGTTGTTCCATTTGAGAGGTTCTTTCTTTTTTTATTCGGGTGATTGATGGATCTATCTGTATGTACATGTCTTTTTGGTTTATTTATGGCTATGAAAATATTTAAGGTGACAAGAATTAGTCACACACACAAACAAGAGGGACACACGTGGCATGACACGAACAACACACACGACACACCTGGAATATTTAGCTAGCAGCAGCGACACAGAGAAGAGACATGGACAAAAGAGAGAGAGATATTTAAATAGAGAGTGGATGGCATCTGACTTATTGGCAGTCTCGTAGACGAGAAGAAGAAGAAGGAGGAGAAAGAATTGCTAGACGTCTGTCGACGTCGTCTGAATTCGCACTTTTTTGAGGGAGCCCGTTCTGGAGAGAGTGGGTGAGGTGCCAGAGAAGCCCGGGTTTTGTATGCCCAACGGACTGTCGGCTGTCTTAGACTTTTTGAGACTGGAGCGGAGTGGCGCCCGGATGGGCGTGGAAGAAACGGACGCCACTGTCGAGATGGTCGACATGGAGGAGATGATGGAAGACGAGCCGTTGGAACCGGGAGACATTGTCACGCTCGATACACTGCCATTCCAAGTCATAGAATTATCGTTATACTTACTGCCATTTCTTTTATTGTGGCGGGAACTGCCGCCCTTCGGCGCAGTCCGCCGAGCACCAACTAAATTAGAACCGGACGGCACAAAATGAACACTCGAGTCTGTCATTGAAATACCGTTGTGGCGACTCCGACCGTTCTCCTGCTCCCGGAAACCGGGATTCCCGATCGTTGTCGAGTAGCCCAGGTGCGAGTCAACGGCGTCTTCGTCCCCGCGACTGTTGATGTACTCACCCACCGTCAGCAGCATCAGGATGAACGTGAAAACCGCCAGCACCACCTGCAAATTCATTCACACTCCATTATTATCTTCTTCATAAGATGGTGACATCGTAGAAATCTATTTAAATCACCCGGGCCTTTTATTACACCACAATTGATCTATTCTAAAATTCTAATTTACTAAATACTGAAGCGGGATTAGAGAAAATCACAAAAGGCAGCATACGGTACGCAGTATTTCACTAGCCCCTGGTTATTGGCTAAAATGGCCTAATGGCTAAGATCTTTGTTGGCCGCTGGCTATTATGGTCTACAAACTGCAATGACCAAAATTAATAAAACACAATATATTTTTCATTCCAGGAGCTTTATAAGCCATAATAAAACGTCAAAACAGTGAAACGACTATTTCTAAGCTATTTTTTATTATAATCCCTCGCTTCGTATAAAACTTCGTTAATAAAAACAGCAGGTAGAAATTATTATATGAAATAATGGATTTAACAACAGGATTATTTTTGGCCACCATTTAGCCATTTCTGACTATTTCAGGCCAGGTGGCTGGCTGAAATCATAAAAAATCGGTCAAAATCCAAAACTGACAATAAGGTAACCATAGACTTCTTCTAGAATATTTTAATTAGATAGATACTGAAATTTTTCCCATTGAAAATTAGTTTCTTACCTCCATATAGAAGGAAAAAGCGACTTGAACTACGTAGCCCTTCTCCAGATCATTGCCTTGAGTGGCAAACAGGCCAACTGCAGTAATTGTCAGCAACGCTGTAAAAGTGTAACACCACACAATTGTACTTTTATTACCACAGAAGCACTAACAAAACTTTATGCATACTAATTACATCCAGAAGAGCAGTCAGAGAATGTCGATGTTTTTTTCATTCTTGCTTTAAATAAACAGATGCCAAGATAAGTAGAAGCAATTCCTACCAAGCCACAAAACTAACTTATACCCAAACTGTATACATAAAATTATGCCAACACATAATTAGTTCAGCAGTAAAAATATGTTCAAGTAAGTAGCACTGTAAAGTGCAGAAATTCCGTCAGTTGATCACAAGGCAGAAAAAGAGAAGAAGCACTAACAAAACTTTATGCATACTAATTACATCCAGAAGAGCAGTCAGAGAATGTCGATGTTTTTTCATTCTTGCTTTAAATAAACAGATGCCAAGATAGAAGCAATTCCTACCAAGCCACAAAACTAACTTATACGGGAACTGTACATAAAATTATGCCAAACACTTAATTAGTTCAGCAGTAAAAATATGTTCAAGTAAGTAGCACTGTAAAGTGCAGAAATTCCGTCAGTTGATCACAAGGCAGAAAAAGAGCTGAGGGGCTACACACCTACTCGAGTTACGATAACGCACCTGCACGTGCTCTATGCTAACTAGTTTCCATAGAGCATCTTAATGTTTTAAGCTAGGTTTAGATTTAAATTAGATGCTGCCTTGTGACCGGTTGGCATCGAGCACGTGCAGGTGCCCTATCGTAACCTAGACGCTACACGTTCACGTAGTTTTATAAATCCTCGGAAACTTCACAGCAAAACAGCAAAGATATTATGCTAAACTATTTCTTCTCATTTGGGTAGTCATAATAGTATTCCAATTATTTCAGATTGAGTCTGGAGAAATAGTTTGAGTCTGGCAAAGGAAAACCTCTTTCACAGCATGAGCCGCATACTTCACATTCACTTTCTAAATAAAACCTAATCCCACAATTCTGACAATGCATATGCAAACACAAAAGTGAACTGCTAAGCAACGTCGTGAATAGTAATTAGCCAGATATTGCAATGAACTTTTCTGACCGAATCTCCATTCATATAATTTTATTTTTATCTTGCATAAAATTTATTGCACCCACACAAAACGCTAATAATAAAAGAGCTATTTCTCATATTTATCTGCATTTATTATTCCATCGGACAATAATAAATGTTTGTTGATTTTGAATTAAAAATTTTACCGAAATGTACTTAAAAAAACGCTTCTACTATAGAACACTGATAAGAATGTTTTGACAAAAGCACAGAAATTTTGTGAACAGAGCCAAACATGAAACATTTCTGAACCGCAGGTCACACAATACAAAATGCTTCCTTTTGAAGTCATGAAAATTATGAAATGAAATGAGTACCTAGTCATCCTCCCTAACATAACGTAAGGAATTTAAATACACGATATCATGTAAGTATAAGATAAAGAGCATCTACCTGAAGGACCTAATAAATAATTAAACACAACAGCTAAAATGAAATTACTGCATTCCTTAGAATCCCATAGGAATCCTAACTCCGCACCTGTTTAATTTAAATTCCACTTCCTTTTTCTAATTCTGTTCTACTCAACAGGGAATGGTTTTTAGCCAAATTTTCATTGGGTAAAAATTGGTAGTCAAAATGGGAACTCATTTCACTCATTCAGAAATTCCAAATTTTAATAAAAAGATGGTTTAAAAATTGCATGATCTGAATGAATGCTCTTTTTAATATAGAACACGCCTAAAGAAGTAGAGTTTTAATTTCATAAATTTATAATTTAGCTGCTACGTATGTAAAACAATTTTCTGATTTAACACTTTATAAAAAAAACGTCAAATGCAGTGAATAAGTTTTACAGGAATGACTTGATGCCATCGAAATAATCGAATTGCGACTAATGCGCTGTAAAACTACATATAGATTATAAACTCATGAAACAATTTCTTCCAGGAAATTCACATCCAAGATATTATCTGTTTGTCATATAATTTCATAATAATAGATAATTAACAGTATAGGTAAATGGGAAAGCACAGATGCCGAAAAAATAAAGGGAAAAGTTTCTATTAGGTCTAGTAACCAATCTCACGGTCTCTGTCTATTTTAATTTAATTATTAGAGAAGTAGCTAAATATTTGAGTGAAAGGTTTTAGAACGGCGATGAGATGTTCGTTAGCATTTCCTTGCAAAGTTAGAAAATTAGATAGGATATGATATGGCTCTTACCAGCAATGACACTGAAGAGAAGTTTGACGATAAGGACATTTCGTTTTTGAAAAAGGCTGTGGGATTTTGTCACTTGGAGTGAAATGTAGAGAAGGGAGGTGAGGCAATAAAAACCCAAAGCTCCCACTCCAATCGCTGCACAAATCCCGGCAGCATAGACGACAACTGTAAAAGACACATGGACTAATTAGCAATTTATTCATTAACTAAGCTCCTAATTAGTGACTAGTTTAGTTAGGCAGTTAATCATAGCTAAGCATCAGTTTCTCTTTCCCTGCAATTCTCTTTTCAATCATTTTATTATTACATTATTAGAGGACTGACAGATGTTCATAGGAAAATGGGAGTGAAATCCGTGTGTTCATTTCCTCGACTCTTGGGCCTTCCACGAAAATTCTTTCAACCGCTCTTCATTTAATCAAGTCGAGTGCTATGCAAAACTATGTCTGCCTTTGACTACCATACATACATACTACCTCCAGGGCACGAACACTACCAACTTTTAATAACTGAATATGAGTCGAGGGAAAACTATGAAAGAATGTTACCAAAAATGAAAATAACCAAGTTAAGAGCAAAAACGGCCAATTAGAGAATTGGCCCTTAATTTACACAATCCACTAAATTTGTGAGCATTGTCAAAAGTTAAAATACTATCTCCAAAAGGGCTGAATCTACAGATTACAAATTTCACAGATACTTACATGTTGGACGGAACATTGAAATTTTGTCTCCACAACTTTGTCGGCCGTAGCCTGTATCTTTGCACATCGTCCATGGCCCAAAATTACCTCTTTCGTCAACTAAAAATATAAATCACGCAATTAGTAAAACTTTTTATCGCCAGCGATCACTGCAATTAAATATTTTTTCATTTCTTAAAGCTACATATTGAATAACTGATATTTTTGCATAAATAAAAAAGAAAGACAACATATTATTTCAATAGCGCCAGATTATGTAAACAAATATTGTTGTTGCATGTTGCATGTAATGTCAATCTTGTTTCACTTTTTATGTAAAGTACACAAATGAAACAATTCAAGTATTTTAGCTAAATAAATTGTTTGGTGGCCATTAGCCAGTACTAAAAAAAATTTTGAACCATACATTGGTTAATGGCCACTTGGCCACTATTATTTTGGCATGCGCCAGACGCTTGTTGTTCAACACGGATTATATACAAACACAAAATTCTATTAATTTCACAATCGTTGAATATTGGTTAGGGCTATCAAATCTCAAATATTTTTTAGATATGACTGAGAACGGAATCATTTAACGGCTACTGTGACGTCAAATAACCCCAAGCTATTTCATTTATGTTTCATACTATTTATGTAGCGTGCTCATTTCAAATTTCTTCCTTTTCAGTCCTTTTTACAGAAAAACAAAGAAAAAAGTAGCCAATTGTTATTTTTAGTCTACCAGTTTCAGCACATTCAGGTTCAGACGTCAATGCATACCAATTATTTTTACAGATAGTAGTGGGATTTCATTGAGCCTTGCTAAATAAGTAAACATACAGGGAATAATATCATTATATTTCTTGAGTGCGTAGGTGGTAGATACCTAAGTACTACTAGGTACGCATAGTACAGAAATACTTCACCGCACAAAGCAGACAATGTTTACGGGAATTCGAACCTTTCTCGTAAGCAAGAAAATATTGCTGCTCTAATTTAATTATGGAAGCAAGTAATAGGAAGGAAGAAAAGTTTGTCGAAAATCAGGACAAATGTTTATTAGTCAAATCCGATCGCTAAGAGCTGGAATTCTGCTGTTTATGGTAAATTATTTTCAACTGTTTCTTCAAATACGAGAATAAAAAAAGGAGGCTTTAACGAGGAATCCTCGACTTTGTCAATTCAGTTTAGGTGACAACGAGTGAATTTACAGGAAAGAGGTCAATAATTTTGAAAACTATCCATATTTTTCTATTATCCTCCTGATCCTGATGTAACATTTTTTGAAAAATAATTTTGGGGGATCAGAAAATGAAAAACGTCTTTCCTATTTAAAAAATTATATTCTTGATGACTGGATCACGGCGGCATAGAAAATTATTTTCTTTGTTTTTCCCATCGCTATGTTTTCAAAATCTCGTACTATGGATTCGGAGATCTGACATGTAAAACATATGTGTATATGCATACCTAGGCAGGAGACCCAGGAAAGCAAAAGTGTTCATCATGAATAACTATCAGAATTTTTTCAAACCACGCCCACTCAACTGAAAACCACCTGTGTGCTCGAATGATTGCAATTATGAATGGGCTACCAAATTCCGCGTGGTAGGTGGCTGGCACAGACTTTTCAGACAATGAATACAGAAGGTGGTTTCTACTAAATTGTAATGTAAAATGTAAATAATGTTTATTACGCAAATATCTTATTGTGCGATGGAGCGCGCAGCCTTGGCATTGTAATGATAACAATACCTAAGTAGCTAAAATTGTACAGATTTAATGTCAATACTTTGCACTCCATCCAACGCAAAATCTAATAAACCATTCAAAACGATATAACAAAGGGTAGCGACATGTAGTTTACCATTTAGATGTTGCACAGCGGTAATATATAACATGTGCGGACAGAGAGACATACTGACAAAACA
>JABASI010001921.1:0-22083 GCA_019776505.1 Tomocerus nigrus
CTTACATTAGCTCTACTTACATTAAGTTAGTGTAGCCTAATGTTAGTGTAAGAGATCCTAACCAGCTTTAGTGTTTGCTTTGACTATACAGAGGCTAACCTCACTTTTAGCTACTGAAACCAATAGAGAGAAAAGTGAAGGATCCAAACAAGATACAGTTAGTAGCTACTAGAGAAAAGTAAGTAGAGATAGTAGTGCATTGTACACATCTTGGGTAAATATCTGACTGAATTGAACTGAAGATGAAGTTAATACAGATAGGAGAGTCTCATCCTTTTGGGAGGCGTATATAAACATATATAGGACAACAAGTCACTCTGTCTGTCTGATCTCATCTGATCCGATCGTCTTTCAAGCTTCTTCTTCTTCTCTTTACTCCTGACTCCGTCGTGCAATCTCCTTCTCTCTCCTTTCTTTCTTTCGTTAGCCCAAATCGGATTCCTTCTGGTTAGGTGAGATAGGGAAAGGAAACCACCGGTGTTTTTCTCCGCCTGGTTCCACTAGGGCAACGTCAAGTCAAGGCACTCTGCGAAAAACTCGACTTTATATCCTAATCCAATATAAGGAAGGAAAAATAGCTGCTTACAATTTAGTGAGCCTTGGTTTGCCCAATTCCGTGCCGCTCCTCTCTAGTAGCAGCGTAACTACGTCAGCCTCCTTACTTATCTATAAAATACGAGGTTGGTTGCCCTGTGTGTTGGCCTTACTTGACTTTCCTTGACTCGACTTTATTTGAATCTCATGTGTGTGTGAATGGAGTTTACTTACTAAGTAACTAAGTCTTCTACTATCTACGTATGCTATGTGTGTATACGAGAATAACTTTGTATACATACATACATACATACATACAATGTATATGTACTTGAAGAAGAAGCGTAGAGGTGACGGTTTGGCTGTTGGGTAGACTCGTGCTTGGTACATTACAAATGTATGTGCTCCTTGACTCTTTCTCTCTCTTGCCGCGATGTTAGTTTGGAGAGTTTTAAGTTGAATTCTTTTTCAGGAGTCACTACAGATTAGAGTGATACGGAGAGGGCAGTAGCCTCTTCTCGTTGTTGCCCAGTCCACTTTCTCCTTGCCTTGCATCTTTCCTCCTGTACTTATCGTTAGTACGTGAAAGCTTGATCTGATTTCTTTCTAGACATTAGAATTTCACACAGCATGGTGTGCCCTAACTGTTACATATGGTAAAGCGATGTGTGGTCGCTAGTGTACGTAGTAGTAAGTAGTAAGTAGGTAGTATCTTCTCTGACTTTTTCCGCGACTACCTACCTACCTCCTCCTATGTATATCCTCGAAGAACGTCTTGAAAAGAGGGAAAAGACTAACTATATTAAAGTTAGTCGAGTTGGACTTTTTGCTTTTTGGTTTCGTTTCATTTCGGTCGTAACTAAATTCACTTTCTCATCTTGTTCTATGTCCTGTCCTCTGTAAAATCTACTAGTTCACTACATAACGACATAGTTGAGGTCGAGAACATTTGCTGAACAAGCATTTCCTTTTCCCATACATTCTTTTCGAGTACTTTACGTACTAGTGGAGATAGTGCACAAGTGATTCTGGGCTACGACCACGGTTACGTTACCATTACTGCTTCACTCCGCTTTTTCTTCGTCTTTTTCCTCTACATTATGATTGTGATGCTGGTATTGTGCTAGCATGCTATGCCATGCCATGCGAGTCGATGTGATGGGTGTGACGTGATGTTGAGACTCGGCATTCGGCTCCTCTCTCTCTCACTCCCTTTCCCATGTCTTGTCAAGTCCTGTCTCCTCGCTTTCCTTTACTTATTCTCCTAACTGCATTTTTTGCACTCTTCCTTTTCAATACGTACTTACTCGTACTACTTACCTATCACAGCAGGGAATATAGTAGTCTAATGTATAGTGGTGGTAATCATATAACTATAGTTAAACCGGGTGGATAACAGATAACTTGATATTGATATAGGTATAAACATATCTGTAGGGCAAATGTGTGGCTAGTAGTAGTTATATATAACTTTACTCAGTTGCCAACAGCCAATCCATCCATCTTCACATGTTAAACT
The DNA here is from genome assembly GCA_019776505.1 of Tomocerus nigrus. Classification (NCBI taxonomy): domain Eukaryota; kingdom Metazoa; phylum Arthropoda; class Collembola; order Entomobryomorpha; family Tomoceridae; genus Tomocerus; species Tomocerus nigrus. The sequence continues at coordinate 2,054 of JABASI010001921.1, forward strand.
GGAAAGTTAACTCGAAAGACAAGTCTGAAAAGGAAGCGAAGGACTACCACCGCCACTTCTTTTATGCCTACCAACCGGTCTCCATCAAATTCATGTCTGTTGTCACGAACTTTCGCCTTCGATCGACATGACGAGCAACGAACACTCCTATACAGACAGATATGTGTGAAATGTAACTCATAAGTCCTCCCTCCCTATTCATTTTATATCAGTTTACTAGCGACTAGTTTCCTTAATGTGTTTGTATACTGCACTAGTGTTTATCTTTGCTTTTATATCTACTACTTTACTTCTAGTAATGTGGCGACTAATATTTGTACTACGTACTTACATTTATATAGTAGTTCTATTTTCTATTACATCTAGTGGTTTAGGTACATGATTTCTGTCCCTTGTATCATTGTTGGTACAGTCTGATGTAAAATGTCTGCGTTACGTACTACTACTCACTTTCATTGCCTTCTTTCTTCTTCGTTTGCCTTTCTTTTCTTTGTTGGGCACAGCGGGAGCTGTCACGGCAAGCCTTTTGAATGGAATATACTACTGGAAGAAATAAGCTCAGCACAGTTTGCTCCACTAAGTTTACAAAAAAGAAATCTAGGCTAAAACATAGTATGTACTTTAGTTTGGACTATTAGCTCTTCTTGTCTGCTTGTGTAGAGAAATACAGTTGCGATTGCCAAATGCTTTCACCATACACAAGATGCATGGCCATCAAAACAAGTCTATGGCCAAGACCGCGACACAGGATGGACGACAGACGACATATAATTCAATTCTTCGAAAAGACACTATTTCAGAATAAAGTAAAATCCTACTTTTATTTACGTCGTGTTGCAATACACTAACTGAGAACTAACCAGCTGTCCTTTCCACTCTATTGACTTTCTCCGCCTACCCTTATCTATGCTTTTCGGATTGAGCCTCAAGGCTTTCACTGGTTTCACTCCATAAAAACAGATAGAAACTTGACAGTGTGCACAAATGGCCATCTAAATATCCCTACTGTTTTATTATGTAGAGAGATTCCAAGTTTTATACAGTCACTGTTGATGATTCTCATTTCCTGTGTACAAAACTAGATATTTTACTCATGTGTCATTATGACTACAATTTTGTATTATATAGACGCATAAAATGTAACTTGGTAGACAAACTCATTTTACATCATTGGTTGACTGCATGAAAGCAGAGAGCAAAATTGTAAAGGCTTTTCTAATAGGAAATGAATAAAAACTTGTTCCAATATTCCCATCATATAATTCTACCTCTCATACTATAAGGCACATCGAACTATTTACATGAAAGATTATTTACAGTGTAAGGGCCAATTCTAAATGTGTCTATATATTACAAGTATATACAAAGCATTTGACTCAAAACTCGTGAGACGAATTTTTTGTCTATCTTTTCCTCTTTTTGTATGAAGCAGGATGTTTTTTCATGTCAAGTTGAATCTGCCTTCTCAGACTCTAGTCCGGTGTCTTGTCTTTTGTTCGATAGCTGCTCTTTTTGAACTTGAAGGTTAATAGATGCGAAAGTTTGCCATATTGTATTCGGTAGTATTCCATTGTATGTTTCATAGGTAGTCTGTAATATCACGTAGAATACTTATCGGAGATAGCTATACATTATTGGGTTGAAAGCTTTAATATACTTGAGTATTCAGTAGAATTCACATGAAGTTTTATATGGAAACTGATAGTAATAAATAGTCGAGTGTATCCAGAAAGCTTTGGATTTGGTTGGAACCTTTTTCCTAGCCATCCATAGATCTTTTCCATTTGTGCTTTCGGAAGTTCAATACATACATTTCCTTAATATTAGGAAAGCGATACCTACTGAGTTATATTATTAAATATAGGGGGATGTATGTGAAAGAGGTGATTCCCAACACCGAGGAGTACCTACATTATCTATGGGTTAGGATTGTGACATAAGACGTGGCTTAACGTATAGTAGTATATAGCTTATGGTATTGAAGAGGAAAGGCGAGTTCGGAAATGTTGAGCCAGGAAATGCTCGTGATGTAATGTCGTGAAATGCAAAGGAACGAAGAAATAGGTTAGTTCTCTACCGGTGGTGTCATGAAAAGAAGGTAAGTAGAAAAACGAAGGTGGCTTTCCAGCCAATATCATATAGTGTTTTTCCATACGTCTCTTTTTGTACATGGAGGAATACAATGCGACTTCCCTTTTTGCGTTTCCTTCTGTTGCCCTGCTTAGTCTTTTGATTCTATAGCTGAATGTGAAGAAGGGTTCCACTATTATTGGGCTGGAGCACATAGGCTCTTTTTGAACTAGCTGGTGACGTGAAGTAATGTTTTCTATAATGTAATCGAATGTGGCATTCTTGGAATTTTATAGCTTGGCCATCTTTTTCCATGCCACACTATTCAAGGATGCGCTTTTCCTGAACAGTCGAAATAGAGGATTAAGCGGAGGAGGCCGGCAGGAGCTATGAATCTACATCCGTCCGTGCGTTGCAATGCATAATGGAAACTATGCCGAATTCCAATAGTCGTAGATTTGGTGTATACGAATAAGTAGATGTGAAATGTTGAGCTGACTTAAGCTCGTTATATCAATTTCTCCGACTATCATCCTCACAAAATAGCACAAATGAAATGACTACATATATACATACATATGTATATACATGGATGCGGGATGGTATCAAAAAGGGGAGCTAAGCTCCCTACTTATTTATTTATGTATATGGTGTGTATGCCAATAACACGGGAAATTCCTCTGAGTAACGGGATGGTATCAAAAAAGGGAGCTAAGCTCCCTACTTATTTATTTATGTATATGGTGTGTATGCCAATAACACGGGAAATTCCTCTGAGTATTTTACAAGTTCTTATTATTAGATGCGAGTGAGGACTAGAAAAGATCTTGTTGGAGACAGGAGATGATACTTTTCCAGGATTTTATAGGTAGGAACTTACACGGCCGTATAAAAGATGTAATGTCTGGAAAGGATGGATGTAACTTTCACTGTACGTTATGTACGTCGTGGAAAAGGCTGGTGGATGGGAAGGAAATGACGTAGATCACATGGGGAAAGGAAACAGGATAGCTGACTGACTTGTTGGAACATTACTTGACTTTTTGGCTTATGACTTGACTCGAATGTTTTCCCTACTTTTCCCTCCTCTAGATAAACCTAATGGCTAATTTTACGTTATAGTGGCACAGTGTCGGGCATTTGTCGCTGTAATAGCACTTTTTATGGGATCCATCCCAGATGACGTGACTCATTGTCCCGTTGTAAACCTGACCTTTGGCATTCCTAAGAATGTGGATCGTGTCATTTATTGGCTGAGTGCAAGCCAGGATCCCCCACTTCTCCCTTACACTTCACTTCTGACCACAATAATAGCACCCTAATTTACACTATAATAATATGCATCAACTGAATTCCTCCTTTAAATTGTTTACAGTAAATTTAACTGCACTTGACTTCAAGGTTTATGACGGAATAAAATCCGTAGCTGCACACAGTAGGAAACATACAGTATTTCAATTCGAAATATAAGGAATAGCATGCTTAATTTAATGCTTTCTTTCGCCATGTACAATCATGTGAAATTCAACAGAACTAACATGCATTGCTGTTGTAAGTTCCAACTTTTTGTAGGCAATGAGAATAAAAGAGAGAAAATTTCGTCATATTCACTGAAGCCAGTAAACAAAGCTTACTCCTGCTGTTTCTCTTTGATAAATTGCGATGCAAACCTAGGCTTATTACCCAATGTTTGTATAGAACTGACATGCAAAATATTTTATCCCAGTTAAGTAACCACAATTCGGAGATAAGCATCCATCCTATTATAAAGGCAAATAGGAGAATTTCTTAGCCAAATGATTTGTCCCGCAGAGCGTCTGCGGTTTCGGCTTTCTCCCAATATTTGCATTTATTTTCACAGCGGTAAGCCTGAGGCGCACACACGTAAATGAAATAATTACATTCAGAACGCCCAAAACGCAGGCCTTAGATAATGAAGCCCAGATGCAAAGCAACTTCTAGGTAACTAATTAATGCAATCATGAAAGTTGTGCTTATCGTTACTTTAGTTCTCATAGAATTTACTATGTAGTAGTTAACGTATATTATAGTATTTTGTTGAGAACTACATGTATAGCGACTTGGGTAAAGAATAGTTGAACTGATGATGAGAATCAACAGCAGCAGCGCAATAGTTTTTGAAACATTTAGGAACTATTTGCCCACAAGGACAACCACATGTAACGCAAAGTTTATCGTGGCGTCTCAACTCTAAAATTAAGGTAGACTGGGCTCCTGGATTAAAGAGCCTTTATTGCATAAGACAGTATAATTTGCTCTGCTGCAGGCTGCGTGCATCTGAAAGCATGTTACCACCACACAATTAGAAATTATAATATATAAGAAAGTTTTAAAAATCCAACTATATTATAGGATTAGTAATAGGCCTAATAACGCATATATTATGGGATCAAACCACAAGAAACCAATTTGTAGGCAAGTAGGTATCCTATATTGCTAATAGCTATCAAAGGTATCCCGCTTGTAAGATTTGTTTTAGTCTAGACTAGAAATAGGATTGCTTAGACCATGGAACCCTGGTTAAAGAGAGAGAGAGCAAACAAACTAAAGTAAACTTAATTACGAGCAGTAGTTTGCTTCTCGGTTGATTTGGGTCAGCTTTAATGAAACATCTATAAGTATATATAGACTATAGGGACATTTATTATAGAGATATTTATTATATTTACACATCTTTGGGTTTCTTTAGTAAAGCGATTTGTTATATATAGTTCGGCTCACTTTCTTCTACGTCTGTTTCTTTCATGGAGCTGGTGTATTTTAGCTATAGGACAAATTCAATACAGCCACTACTACAAATAACAAGCATGACATGACATGGCATGGCACAGATGTGCAAGAGATAACGTTAAAGAGAAGTAAAGAAACTAATGCAACTACTATATGTACATTTACTTACAATGTGTATATGTATATATGTATATATGTATAGTTAGGAGAAGAATTAATGGAACTCAGACTATAATAGTTTGCAGGGATATTGTGCTATTTTGATATTATAGGAAATATAAGTAAATCTAGAACTGCAGGCATGCAGCAAGGCTATTACGTATAATGAACCTTAACTCCCGAAGAACTTTCCGCAACTTTCTCGCCTTGCCTAGCTTATTGTTAGCTTAGCCTTTCTTTCCTTGTGCATTTATTACTTTCTCTTTTACTGACATCCTGTCCTGCTCTGTTATTCTTGTATCTTTATGTATTTAGATAAGACAGAGTAAAAGTAAGTTACTAAGCCATGACCTGTCTTTCAGTTTAATGCAGTAGCGTATTCGTGCTGTGCTCTGTTTTTGTCACTGCCCTATTTATATTGCTGAGCAGGCATTTATATCTTTAGTATACATCTCTGAGCTAATATAGAAATTTGTTTCGTGTAATGAAAGTTATTTTCTTTGGTATGCCCAACGACAATAATTTCAGTCTACATAGTATTATGGCGATAGGGCACAGAGAAGGAAATGAAACTGGCGTCATAATTAAATTGAAACATAACACGTTCAATCTTTCTGCTAGCTAATTTAATGGAATATTATGTAGTTGAGTGAAGAAAAGTGGGGAAAGGCAGAGAATTTAATGAAAAGGCATAAATTGTGCAAATAAAATGAGGAATGGAGAAAGTATTTGTGTTATAGTTCCTTTGCCCACATTGTGTATCATTTCTTTCATAGTGTACACAGTTTTAGGTAGAAAATTTTCGTCTACTAGTAGAACAAGGAAGTACGGTGAGAGAACTAATAGGACACAGTTGCAATATTCGGGGAAAGTGTTAGGAAGTGTTGAGCCGAGTTGATATGGCTTTGAAAATATCAAAGGAGGGCAATGTGCGGAGTGAAGAGGAAATAAGGCAGGGGACAGGAAAGGCAAAACTCTCTCACTTGCCTCTGCTAGAAAAGCTTTCGACTACCATAACATAAAACTAATTGAGTTATTTCATCCAATATCCATTACATTACATTAGATTCAAGAGCTAGGCTATAGCTAGTGAAGTGTAGTGGAAAGAGTGGCATAAGGGACACGACAGAAACAATAGAAAAGAACCACAGAGAGGAGTTACCTAAGTTCCGTTTGGATTTCCCTGTCTCGTAGACTTTAACCTGGACTTGACTCCTCTTTAATGTACTTGTTTAATGGACATTGGACATGGTAGTCCGTAGCCAGCAAGAATCTCTAGCATCCTCCTCTCAAAATCATCTACCCTTCCTTTTAGTATATCTTTTAACTTTGTAGTAATCGATTTTCTTGTATTTTTCTCATTCTACTACTACACTGACTAAAGGCAACATGGGGAGGGATGGCTATGTAGAAAAAGAATATTGCTCAGTTATCTTGTCTTGTCATAGTGTGTCGAGACGATTGCACTCTCCTAATATTGCGGGTGAAGCTAAAGCAGTTAGGAGGATGCTGTCAAGAGAGGGCAAGGCACTTGCTTACTTAGGTACTTCCTTTTAGTTGTACTACGTAGTTCTTGTAAGTAGTTAGACTACTAGCAGTGCTCCTGTGCCAATCAAAAGGGTGCATGCCAAAGCAACCACTATTACCACATTCCTCCATGCACTAGAAAGCCACTTTCACCCACTATGCTCACTATAGTAGGCACTATATTTTTATCTATCTAACTGGTTTGAATTGAGGAAGAAAGAAAGTAAGTCAAATGCTGGAGTCAGCTTGAATTGAATGTAATGTATGTAAGGAGTTCATAGATACATAGTATATGTAGATCCTCCTCTAGTAGAACCTATTACACTATCCAATTTAGCAATTTAAGGATCTACTAAAGGAAAGAATAGGTGAATTCCTTGTCGAGTGATTCTATGATGTTGATACATTAAGAGCCCACCTCTTTCATGTTGTTTGGATGGAGACTATTCAATGCTAGTAGGTATATACAGCTTATGTTAAGCCACTCTATATATATCCTTATATATATGTAATACCTAAAAGTATAGTGTTTAGTTTATAAGGGACGTTAGAAGGTTTGGTAATGTAATGTAACACAACGTAACATAAGTATGCGAAATAAAAGGAAACGAACCGATTTGAGAATCGCAATTTCCCAACATCAATTTGAGTCGAGTTGAATTGAATATGGCACATGTAGCGTTACAACTTTACAGATAGAGTCTCACACTTGTGCTGCATTACTTACGTTACGTTACATTACATTACAGTTACTAGGAGTCATGACCCGAACACAGGTTATCGTCATGGACTCTCTCTCTCTCTCTCTTTCGGTTTCTCTGCCTCTTTTAGTCGCTGTGCTGTGGTGTGACTGCTCTTTTCTCGCTGGTGAAAGTCTTATTTCGATTGCTAAGTTTCGTCGGAGAAAGTATAGGTAGGATAGTTTGAGTCTAAGCTAAAGCAGGTAGGACAACTTCATTTCATCTCATTTTAGGCTTTCACTTCACCGCGTGCTAAATCTTTAATGGGCTCTATTTACTGCTCTGGCTTGGATCGGAATCATATTGGTGAGGCATTGCCTCCAGTAGTTTACTTATTGTTAGTTAGCTAGCTCTCGGTTTATAGAGTCTAACCCGCTCTGGCGCCTGATTCCATTCCACCTACTCAACTATTTGCTTTTAGTATGCATGGCTGTACAATCTTGTCCTATTCACCAACTCCGTGCAAAGGACAGAGGAAAGCAAAGCAGAACTCTCTCCTGCCTTTTGTCAATTTTGCGGCATCGTAAATAGGTACACACATTACATGACTACTAGACTATCTACCTTCCCACTAAGTATCTACGCATTTTACTCTGCACGAATATTGAAAGGGAAATGTTAGATCACTTTAGTATGGAAAACATTTTTTCACTCTCTGCATTCATGGTTAGCAATAACAACCTACTTAGATAATAGTTAATAGATACGGTTTTAGCCCGAATATTGGCCACTATCTTCTACTACCTGAATTTAATTTCTGTTCCACATGCTAAATAGTTGATAGCATCTATTCAGAATTGGATTCCTGGAAAGAAAGTATCTCACATGAAATAAACGAGTGACTAAAGCGATAAAGAAATTTGGAACGAATGAATTAAGTTAATAGGAAAAGCTTTTGTTATGCTTCGTCGTCATTATTGCAGCTAATGCCAAAACGGAAATGGCGAATATGCAAACAAATGACGGGGTAAATATTTAGAAAAGGAACAGGAGAAAATATTATTATTGATTTCTAGAGGAGTTCGGATGGCAATTAGAAAATAAAGCCATGAAAATCCATAAGTAATTTCGTCTTTTATTGCTTGTTATCTGCTTTTAGTTGTCGTCGTTCGTTGGCCAATTTTGCCGTTTCCGTTTGGACGAAATGAGGGTGAGTCATTCCATTATATGAATGATGCCAATACATGAGTAATTTCACAGTTTGAGTACGGTTATAATTTGCGTAATCACACTTCTCGCTATCTATTTGGGTTTTGGATGTAAAGTAATGTGGCTGGAAGTTGTGTGCAAAGTGCTTTAGAATATTAGGAGGTTGTTTTGAGCTTTGCACAACGTTTACCTTGCAGGCAATAATTCCATTTCCAGTCTTCGGCTCTTCTTTCAGTGGTGATGGTGACAATATGGATAATGGAGGTGACTTGTTCACTATAGCTTCAGTCATATTGTCAACTGCCATTACTTTGATACTATGCTTGTGGAGATAAGGATGCTATTTAGCTTATTTGCTCTATATAGCTATTTTAGCTATATAAGTTTCTTTGTTGAATGGTTGGATGCTCAAATTACTTCGGTGCTATTGTGAGTAATGCTATGTGTTAATTTAGTCATGTTACGGTGCGCAGCGTTGCGTTACATTACATTTCGTCTCCAGGGATGTACAAACGAGTTTCAGAATTTCACTTGCAAACTTGCAAGAGAAAATAGACATGCGAGCCATGGCTAAAGGAAGTCAACGCAAAAGTATAAGTTATTCGCAGTAGGGAAATACACGTGCGATAGCCATTTATATGGAAACTCATTTCTAAAAGGTATCGGCACATAGAAATTCAGTATGCAACCAGCTCTTGGTTTGGCTTGATTTGAAATTTAATTACTGCATTTAACCATAGTGCGCTCCTATGTTTGTGGCCAAGTGGAGAGAATCCATTTGGTTAATTATTGGCATTTGGGTTAGGTAGAAGCATCATTGAATTCAATCCTGGCTCTACACAAGATGAGATCGCCAGAAGTTTTACTTAGTTGGCCAAAGTATAAGGGATCAATTTCAACTCTGTTTAATTTCCAACTCATTAGAACTTTTGGAGACGAGGCTTTCTTGTCTATCTCTCTCTCTCTCTTGGCTCACAGCATAAATATTAATAAAGTTCCCTGTCTAGCTTTTACTCATTAGAAAATCATCGTATTTGCAATTGGAAGGAAAACTTTGAAATAGGAAGTGGACAAAAGTAATAGACATGCTCTTATGTATATTATGCTAATTAAGACATCCATTATACGAAATAAAAGACACATATAGTCACCAAGTCCTTATTTTACATTCAAACTTTAACTCAATTAGTACGACTTGGCGAAGTTGTAGTGCTTATTTCCGGTTGAGACTTTTCTGAGACACGGAATTGCAATAACACAATGATGTATGTGATGATGACGCTGACAATCTGTAAGAAAACACATGAGCAGTTAAATATGATAATGTAAACTACGGTAATTATATGATGAGATCTTAAATATATTAGTATACTGTATAGCAAATAAGCATTGTTATGTGTTAATGATACTTACGGATGTAAGATTTTGTCTATTAACATAAAAGAATCCAACTGCACTAAGACGGAAAGGAACTGTCGAGGCCACAGTCAAGAATCGTTTAAACTAAAAATAGTAACAGACTCAGTCAGAAATAAATAGCATGTTTCTTTTATAACCGATGATGTGGTATATTTGTATTGAGGTACCTTATTATTTAAGATATATGTAATTTAAGAATAGTGTTTTGTTGTGGTAGGTAATTAATCTTAGGACAAAAACTCAGGATAGCTAAGTAAGTCTTTGAAAAACTGTTTTATAGCTAAAGACTTAAGACTAGCCAGGAAATGATTTAGATTAACTAATAAAATAAGTGTCTAAATGCATAAAAATGAATGATTACTAGTAAACAGAAAGACATTCCTCTCAGTCCTATGCAATAAGGACCGAAGCAACACAGAACACAGATCATATTTTATTAGTAGCTAAGTCTGGCTTAGAGCAGACACAATAGGTACCTATTCTACGAAAGACTTTGACTTTCATTTGGTTTCACGATTTGCATTGTTAGATTACGGCTGAATTCAATTAACTTCAAGGTTTTCTTCCATTCGTTATGTTTTATCACTGCGGCTTGACATGCAGTCTCGATAAAACGAAATCCGACATCCTTATAGGAACCAGCAGTAACACTTAGCATTTTATTATTCGAATGCTTTCCTACTACTCTCCTCAGTCGTCGCGTCTCGTAACTTTAATAGATTTTTGTTTTGCTGAGCCACACTGCATTATTTATATGCACGAGAACCTGAGTAAGTAAGTTGAGGCTGATGGTGTTAATAAAATAAAAGAGGACACATAAAAACTGTCCAATGCTCTAATGCTTCCCATCTCCATAAAGAATTCCATTAGCTAGCATTACATGATGAATGTGACTGACTACACAAGAATTTCTATGAAACTTACTAAAATGGTGATTAGGGGAAATTAGGATCTTCGTTGTTAAATTGGGGATATGTGAGGCAATACAAATTACAAAGCCTTATAAACTTATACTCCATACTGACTTGTAATAACAGCTAATTTTGTAAACGTATAATTAACATTGTCAGCCTTTTTTGCGTTTCAGCACCAAAATTAGTTGTGTAATAAATGCAAATGCTTACGACACTCGTAAACCAAATACAACCTGTGTCTAATCAAAGCAAAAAAGAAGGCCGTTTCAGACTGTCAGCAACTCTGATGGTTTAAAATTAATTAACATGTACTAGAATTACTAATATAGCAGAACTAATGTACATGCAATTAATCTTTTAGCAAGCTTGACGGAAGGTTTCATGTTTACTGCCTGTACATTTATCATTTGTTATGTCCTAATTATTTTAACAATGGCTCTGGCTACTCCGCAGTTGACATGCTTTAATTATATACATAGGAATAGGATGACATAAAGACTTATTAGCAGACTAACAAGGTTTACTGTCTTGTTATAGTTTTTAAATGATATTAAAAAGTGTGGGGTCACCTTGAATTTGAGATGCTATTCAAATGTTTATAAGCACAAAAATTGAAATAGTACCCTATAAATCAATTAATGACTATGTTTATGTTAATGTGAAGGTGTTTACAATTACCTGCTTCTTTTCATCACCAAAAAAATTGTCTTCTTGGTTAATCCGCATTAAAATTCGTAAAAGAAGATTATATTTCTTTTCGAAAGCCTCTCCAGTATTAGCAAGCCTGATGATTCGAAAAAGTCCTATAATAATTACTGAATTGAGAATATATGACATATAAGTGTCGCGAATTAGTGGGTGATTCCAATTTGTGCAGAAATATATCATACAAACTGATGATACTATATGACAACTGTAGAGGACTATAAAATACGCTCCGACATAATTCTGAAAGCGAAAAAATAAATCCTGGAAATCCATGTACTGCTTGGAAATTGCTTGCCAAGACTTTGAACTGAATCCTGGAACCGTATTTTGTATTTGTAATGGATTCCTGAGAAAGGTCGATGTGTTCGTGTTCCATGCAAATTTAGTAGAATTGTATGCATTATCTCCTTGCCCAAAAATTCCTTTTCTTTCGCTTTCTTTTGGCAGAATCCGATCTGCCAGTAACTTGGTTGAGTGAGACGAAGAAATTGATTTTCCTTCTACAATTCCAATAAGATTTTCCAGTCGGTGAATCATGACAGAGGACAAATAGTCAATTTGCACATAAAGGAAACTGACTGGCAATTCAACGACAAAAAATGTTGTAATAAAATAGCTCATCACTACAAATGTGCTTGATGAACTTATTACAACTACAAGAATGTGAATATGGGAATACTTAGCAAACACCGACCGATATAGTATCACATTCGGAGCGACAACCATAATCAGACTGTGGGTCAACGCAGTAACGAGTGATTTGGAAAGTATTTTTGCTTTTGTAGCGCAATACACGTCATCGTACTGATCAACAGCCTTTAAAAATGATATGAACTTCCCTGAACGGTGTATCAAAATGACTTGACAAATCGTTCCTAATGCAAACGCCATTCCAAAGCCGACTGCTTCTGCGAGAGTGTCTGTGATGGAGGACGAATAAATGACACTTTTTTCTATTACTGTGGTCATCACTGCAGCTTGTACTATGGCTATAAATTTGAAAAACAGCTGCACCCACCTAGAAAAATTGAAGATTTAACCTTTTAAAATGTACATCTCCGAGATTTTATTTAATGACTATTAGTAGTAAATCAAATCTGTGTGATTCTATTAATTGTCAGTAGGTCATACACTCCCACTAACACACACACACATATTAAGAAGACATTAAATCTGTGGTGAAATAATAAATAAAAATTTATAGAACTTACGAAAGTAAATAGTGAAAAGAGCAGCGTTTGTAAACCAATGATCCGGCATTTACAGATGTAAACGCGTTTTTAATTGGGCAAGCTCCCACAAGCAACCCAATAATTACAACATATTTTAACTGAGTGTAACAAGAATCAGTAGCCATTTTGATATCCGTAAAATGATGTGCTGCTAACCACTGCACTGTCAGTACCACAATTTTGTCTCTCAGCTATTCCATACTGAGTATAATATGAATTAACAANTACCACAATTTTGTCTCTCAGCTATTCCATACTGAGTATAATATGAATTAACAAAAAACATTTGAGTATTTTATGCACATTTAGCAATTTGTTGTATATGAAAACAAATTGTTAGTAACGAAATGATCTTTGCCTACCCTGGGAATTATTGATTGCTTAAAAGCAGCCTACTGCACACACATAGTAACAATTGTGTTCACTGAAACACTTTAATAATTGCTTTCCATTAACGATGACCTGCGAAGTGCATTAAAAATAAATTCAAACAAAGAAGAAAGGAAAAACATTTTCTGTACCATGTGGTTCATCATAAATAATTAATGAACATTCATATATTGGAGGTAGATTATCAATACGCTAAACGGAGAAGGATTGATTGTGTTAACCTGCTAACTTGTGTGTTAACTTTATTCCTTATGGGTGGGAATGTCACAATGTCCGTAATGTTATTAATGTTAATACATCTTTCTGAAAAGGGAAACATTCTAGTAGGTAGGTACTTAAATATCAGGTAGTTGCTAGTGTTTGTTTTCTATGCCTTTTCTATTCCATTAATTTTACTAGATTTAGAAATCATTAATCATAGAATGGACAAGCATTGGTTGATTGAAGTACGAAGTACTACATGCTAATGTTCTTTTACGACATTTTTATATTTTTGCTTAAATTGCTCTGTTTGGGATCCTCCTGTGCTTGCTATGTAAAGTCACGAGAAAAATTAAAGTTCAACTATATTCACTGTCATTTGGTGACGGAAAATATTGAAGAGAATTTAAAAATAATGTATTCGTGACATGGCCCATAAATTGCGTCCATAGTTCATATTCAGGGGTATTTTACAAACCCATAAGCAAGCATGATTGACGAGTCGCAGAATGTTAGCCGGTTTTCACACCGACATAAAAGGCATTCCGTATTAAAAACTGTCATGGGTAACTTGAGTATCTGAAGTCCTAGCCACAAAGCATAACCCTTTGTTTGCTGACACCAAAAGTAACATTATGTGATGTGGCATGGTAAATAACCTCTCTATTGTATCTAAGAAAGCAGTAACATTGTAATAATGTTATTTCTAGTCAAAGTGTCATCTTAATATTACATATTAATTTGTCTCAACTAAACTCTTTGATGAACACGTCGAATATCCGGTAACATACAATGTTAAATATAGCATATGCAAAATAAATTATCTGTAAACATAATGGATCAAAGGTTTGACAATGGCATTGATAGAACACCTCCACCTTATTAACCCTGGTGCGGCACTTACGATAATGATTAAGTACAAATATGTTTAGAGGATAGCAATTCAATTTTGGCATACCAAAATCAGTTAATCAAACTAAAACTACCATAACTAATATTATTATGGATGTTTTCTTTGACTATGTAAACACATTGGAATATTATTTTGTCTTTGAGTTTTGAGGTAAAGTTTATTACGTTAATAAAGATTAAGAATTAAGGAGCACTGCATCGTTCACCAAGGATGATGTTATTACAGCCGATGCATTTAAAGGGAAGGAGAGCTATAAGTCAAGTTTTAGGGACATGTTACATCAAAGGCAATTTTCTGCAGCAGAATTTATAACTAGCGATAAGTGAGGTGACAGATTAGCAAAGCCTGCTCCGGTAGTCAGTCAGTCATAGTCGTTCAGCTCTATCATCCGTTCGTAGACTGCAAATACCAAGTAGCTAATATGCATATTCCCAAACCATTCAAAATGGGTCAGTGAGCTAACTCAAGCTAAACCGATTCAACCAAGTCAATCTAATTCAGTAAGCTGAAGCCAAACCAAGAGCAAATATCCAATTCGAGTCAAGAGCAGGGGACATGATTAGGTAGGTATACTTGCTAGCTTTATCATGCTTGAATATATACTCTAAGATCAAAGAATATCGGTTATAGAGTTGATGTACTAGAAGTGGAGCTATATGGATTTTAGGTAATGTGACTTGCCAAGGCCAATTTCCTTTTGACATTTGACGGGGAGCATTTTATGGAAAATTATCTGACGTTTTCTATCCACTTAATTTGGCTTTAACTCGGCTAAAAGTATCTATATATAACATTATGACTTTGTGTCCTTATTTCTGTTAACCTAGATTGTCGAAAAGTTAGTAGACATCGAACATTAAGTCAAACTGATGGTTATTATTATTTGTATAACGAGCAAGTGTAATGGAAAAGGGCTTAAAGTATTTGGCATAATTGAGAGAATGAGAAAACTGAATTAAATTCGAAACAGGTCTTTGTAAACTAATGCTACACAAGTGAAATATTATGCTAGACGTTTATGAATAGAAAGCCATAGCGCTGTGTTAACTGGTTGTCTCATTCTAGATTAGGGATGGAACATTGAAAGGCTCTTACCATTATTATTGCTTCTGTTTCTGCCGGCGAATTAACTATTGTTTACTGTGTACATAAAGTCAAAATATAGACTAGCTATATCATTAGGGAAAAAATTATGATACTTTGTATACACATAAATACCGGAGAATGCTTTTTAGACTATACGAAAATGTCAGCTTGCAGGTACACAAAGATAACTATATAATGTGTAATAAGTGTCAGCTACTGCAGTTTCTGCATATACTGAGCAATCCGTTCTAAATGAACCTGCACATTATTATGAATATAGCTTCAGTTTTATCTGTTGTGCATTTAGTCAACAATATTATAGAATATTTATTAACCAGCTAACCAACCTTTTTTAGCTGATGGGCCATTCGAGCTTAATTTTATGGGCAACTCGATACTTTACCATTTTGCTCTATACGAACAATTTGTTCTGTAGGCCAAATGATGTCAAGGTATTAATAATAGAATATTCATATGCATATTCATATTCATTCTAAGCTAATTTACATATTCTGTATAGCATTGGATAATAATGTGTTAATGCAAAGATGAAATGAACAAATATTATGTGCCCTTTGTGTATATGAACTGATACATGCAATCATGCAAACTATAAGTACACGCTGCACAAAATCTTCAAATTGCAATCACCATAAACATAATTTGTACTTAGGTACTAGATACTTTATAAAGATGTAGAATATAGGAAAGAAATGATCTCTTATTATTTTTTGAGTAAAAATTAGTAGTTTGCGAATGATGTTCATTATATTATGGAAATATTGGTAAACAAAATTAGATGCGGATAGCTAAGCTTTAGTTGTCGTATCCCTGTACTTTCATTAAAATAAGCCTTAAAAATGAAATTAATAAGCAACTACCGTAAGGTTATTTCTTTATCATTGACCTGTAGTTTATAATCTTCAATATTAAACACATAATACAAGCAGCAGTCGTGAGACTTCAATGATCATTATGTAAGGTGTGTTTGCTGAATTTCATAAGGGGAGTAAGCTTTGGACCTACCCTTTGCTAGAGCTCATGGGTTTTAATAATCAACCGCTTTATATCAAATAATACTCATTGAATATGTATTTACAGTGTTACAGTGCCTTGACATGACAAAATTATAAAAGTTTCACCCTGTCTGTCTTAATATTTATAAAGTTGTTTTCCTGCCATGCGGCACTTACTGTCTCTGTCTAGTAGGAACAGTGCAATGCGTAAACTCCCGAACATTTTCAATGTAATTTCTTATGTGATCATGTACATAATTAACTTACTAATCCTAATACATAATGTAAACGAGGTATAGTACTTAAAGTTGGCAACTCTATTTAATTCCTTTATAATATGATTCGTATAACATTGTTATAATTTACAAATTATTAGTAGTCTTTTTCTAAGGATTTGTTTTCAATGTTGCAGTTGCTACTGCCTGAATATAATGAATAACATAAGAATTCATAGGAGTAATAATGGTAAATAGTTACAATATGCCATTGTAGGTCATTGCTAGACAGATTCTAAATTGCTAACTACCGTATCATTGGGTAATAAAGCTGAAATAGCTCCGTATGAATGCATTTAGCAATGATACTAATAAGCTTACATATGCTTGCGTTTAATAGATTAGTTACATAAATATGTCTTTAGGGAGACATGGAAATATAATAAGAGGCATAAATAGAAAGGTCAGAGAATTGTGCATGTAACTCTTTGTTATCACAATGCATATCTGATATTGTCCCGAATTTACTGCATGATAAAACTTCTTTTCGCCTTATATTATCCTCTAAGGACTAAACAACCGTTTTAGTGGATTCTGCAAAGCATTTTTTATTTGGAGACAAAAAATTTAGAATGTTGATCAAATAACTTTTTATTACTAATTGTTTAAGTATGAACTGCCTTATCAGTCACTTTCAAATGATCTAAATTCCAAATCATGTCTCATTTTAGAATTCCCATTATCCATTGACACTAGATATAAGAATACTTTGTATTTAGCCAAGTTTCGTCATTGTTCACACGACTTATCACATGATGACGCTCTTGTGTTATCACTGTACGTCGTAGGATTAGGATTACCTAGAAAATTTAGTTGACAGATTAAACAGTAAAAATGAAAGTTTATTTACTTAAAACACATATTATTTTAGTGATAAGTTGAGATTAGATGAGACAAATCGGGTCAATGTGTTACCTAATTTTTACTTATTGTGCATACCTAATAATGCCTATAGTACATGTCTGCCTTTAAGTGTGCAGTGTATATAGGTATCATATAGGTATGTACATTCCGACGCAAGAATTCAGCTATTTGAAATATGCTGTAACTTTACTAGGTATCTACTATCTGTGTGCATAACCTAGCCTATTTCAATATTATCAAAAATACGCAGTTGATGATGCAAGACATAACCTTCCACTAACTCAAAAATATTAGCGTATATGATCCGTGAACCTACCATATATCCTTCTTTTATCACTGTGACGTACGAATACAATTTATAACATCTAATTTGACGTGTTTTATGGTTGTTGTATGTATGTATTTGTATTTCTGTATTAGTCAGATTAGACACTAACAATAATTTTTAGGTATTCGTCATTACGCCTGTAAAATCTTTTCATAAGAATTTTTCAACTTAATCCAAATGAGTTTGTTTTACAAAATAATGAACTTTGAAGAATCTTTTCTTTCATAGAAAAATGTGTATAAATAACATAAATATTAGTTTTTTATTTGTATTGAATCTAGATTGATGTTCATAATTCAAAGAAGTATCCAGACAATCTATATAGCGAGGATTGCCGATTGGTGCGTTTGTTGGGTTTTCAACACCATTTTTCGCTCTACGCTTTGTATACAGTGTCACTATACTTAACTTCCAAACATGATTTCAATTTCTTTGCTTTGTCACCCCCTACCGATCTTCTTTTTCATCCACTTCCATTTTTTGACAGAAAGGAACGTTTCTATTTCAATGCTCGATCTTTCACAGTGCTCCTGAACAATATAGCACCACACAGTGTGACTTCTATTCAATGTTCAATGTCCATGCTGTGTGTATTCAATGGATTTTAGTTAGAAGTAGAGAATGGCTAAAAAGCTGAGACTTAAGATGAAACTACACCTGCTATCTTCTATGCTTTGAATTTAATTTTATATCCATAAGATTGTGTTATATTTTGCGTACGTAGAAGAACTTGATTTTGATTTTACATGTGTATATGTCTATACATGGCGCTTAGAGTTATACTATGTAAAATATAAATAGAGAAAAAAACGCAAATAATGGCAATGAATTGAAATAAATTGTGCCTTTACCAATAAATGAAGAGAGTGTTTTTTATCTTCTGTTTTGGTATAAGTGGTGCAGTGGCACACTTGGCTTGCAGTCACATTCTTCTGTAATTTGATCATTTATAGTCCAACAATCTAAGAGCGGAGCATCGAAGGCGCTCCAACGAAAGTCTTCGAAATTAACCAAGCTCATCTTACATAGTATCATTACTAGACATAAAATATTACCGACCTAATACATATATAGAGTACCTAGAGTATAATCGCCAGGAATATCAATTTTTAGATAATACGGTACATTGTACTATATATAGATAATTATTATTGAGAAAGTTTCAAAATTGTTTACTATTAGCTATGCACTATCTTAGTATCAGTCCAAAAGTGGGTTTAGATAATTTCTTTCTTGTAGGTTGTAATACTTTTTGCTCCTTTTTTATTTATGGAATTAGCGGTTGTTGAATAAAGGGCAAAATGAAAACTGATTCGAATGTATGCTACACAAACCTAAATATTATGATAACATCTTTCGTGCTCGTGACCTTGTCGTTTCTTGACTTTCCTTAAATGATGAGTTTCATAAAATGTAAATATTGTCTGCAAACAACGATCCTTGATTTTGTTTGCCATAAATATTGACTTTACGAAGTATGCTTTTTATTCAGGTTCACGTAAGATTCACAGAGCCAAAATGCATCAGTATCGATCGAGTACATCATATAAACATTGGAAATTGTTGACAATTGCAACTACTATGAACTCTTTCATGGTTGCGTGTATACTTTAAAATTACTTTCCTCTTCATAAATACATAGTACTTTGTTCGAAATAGCATCATAGGTTTATTATATTATAGGTACACAGTGCAGTGCACTTTAACCCTCCAGTCAGACTGTTGCACATAATATAGCATATCTAGTCATTATGTAGCTCTTCAAGCCAATCACAAACAAGTATTAGATGATCAGTCAAATTCCAAGAAGTGTAGGCATTTGCAATTTGCATCGTTAACTTAGCATGTAAAATACGTCAAGGCAGTAAATGGTAATGGTAAACATCCTTTAACAGGTGTGTGATTGTGTCTATGTACGAGCATGTATTATATCGGTACCAAAAATGATGAGATTTGTTTGTGGGTTGTGACTTGTGAGACAAAGATGTGTGCTGTGTGCACCTAATTGCAGCTGATGCACGGAGAGCAACACAAAGAAATTGAATTTTTAGGTACCACAAAAATAATTAGCGTTCAGGTAGTTGTTTCCGGATGTCTGTTGAATACAGAAATATATTTCATGAATTGCAACGGGAGGCTGAATTTTATGTCCAGTTATTTTAAAATTAACATGATAGTTATGGCTCTGAATTCCTGGAAAATTTTTCTAGGTGTTGCATAGCTTGAATCAAATGTAAATCTACAATGTATTTCCAAATTATATTTAGATTTATCTGTATTACATACGT
>JABASI010001922.1:0-22076 GCA_019776505.1 Tomocerus nigrus
CATCTATTAGAGGCTTTTACTGCAAAATTTAGATTTCTGGCTGTAGTGGCTTAAACCCTGGCTACCGTTTTGGGTATGTTTAGGCTCCCATACGCTCGCTAATAAATGTATTGCTAACGGATAGTTTGGGTGATTTATATAAAAACGGAAGTTAATTGTTTTTGTCGGATAATCTATCGACACGACTTTCGGGTGTTGTCTGAAGGGCATATCCAAAAATCGCAGCATAATTAAATAAATAATTTCATTGTTATTGTAAAGTGTACATTTTGCAGGCGCCTATTCAATTATATAATGGGTGAAAGTGGAGATTTCAATCGAAATTGTGCAGGAATAGCCGACAGGGTGGCTTATAAAACTGAAAGTTTGGAAAGGATTTACATATTTACATAAGAGAAACGGTCTGGTAAATTGTGTAATGGAATTTCATTGCACGTAGTTGCCCGCCCTGTAAGTAATCACATAAACTACCCTGCCGGCACGTACTACTATTGGAAGTGAGGGAGCTACTGGGAGAAAAGTCGTCGACTCAGCACAAAAACAGTATTACATAATATTTCAAAGGAATGAAATGAATGAATGTCTTAAAATGCGGAGGGAAAAAAATCATGAGCCAGTAGGGCACTTCACTCACAGTACATTAACCTCAATGCTATCAACTTCCTTTGAAAGTTTAGAAAAAAAGTTTCTACACTCAGTCAGCAAACTTGGTTATCTAGTCGACAATTTCTGCAATGAACAAAGAAATAGGTAACTCTACGCGACTAATATTCCTTTCAATATGATCAGATAAAAAACTATCATTAAGTTTATGTTACATTGTCAAGTGAAGTTGATCTCGATTCTGTTCTGTGTCTAGTCCCGTCGCTCCCTCACTCAAATTATATTCGCACAAGGCTCCACATAAACTTTTTATGTCCTTTTAATAGACATTACCCGTTTCATACTAATATAATACTTACTATGCATAGGCATTCCTACATACACATCCGTGTGCAAACATTAAAAAATGCTTTGGCACTCTAAAGATTTCTTTTTCGCCATGATCTCCCTACAAAACACACAGGCTATATAGGCTTAACTCAATCTAAAAACATAATACACAAGAAAACAAAACATGTTCTCTCTCTACAATTGGCAGCTATAAAATATTGACTGCTAAATAAATATGCAATCGGCAAAATCATTTATTTTCTTCGCTTATGGCTTTAGATGCTAAAAGTACACCTGTAGAAACATTAATAATTTACAGCAACATCCATTTATGCTTACATTGCATGTACTAAATGTGTAGCAATAATTTTTCCTACACTCTGCACAAAGAAAGCACTGCATACAAAGCGTATACTTTAATTAATATTGTTCACAGCAAGATAAGAACCCACAAAGAAACATAAAAAGCATTGTAATAACCAAAACTAAGCATAAGATTAGTAAAACCTCTGCATTTTACTACTTAAAATCTCATAAATAAAATTTTGCTTCTACAGGTTTGTTAAACTGTATAAAAATCGCTCGGGTTGTGCTTGTGATCTCCTCCGGTGAAACAATTCAAAATAAATGAAAATTGACCATCTTTAATTACGGAATGAGCGGAGAATTCCCGGATCGTGTATCTATCTGCGTGTAAATGGAAGAATATAATATGAAATTGTAGATGGAAAGAAGTGTAGCTAGGGAGGTCTTGGTTATTGAAGTTAGAAAAGGAAACTGCTAAGCTCTTGGTAGTAACTCGGAGTAGGAATGTGCTATTCGGTGTGAAGTTGGTAGTAGTAATGCAGTATGTAGGGAGGGAGGATAGACATCGAGTAAGTATAAAGTGCATGGTAGATTGGTAGAAGCCACAGTAGTAGAACTAGAAACTAGAAGGATAGGAAAGGCGTGCAATGGAAAATGCAAGGCGGTAGGAGAGCCAGGCTGGATTCTTATGTTGTGTAGTGGCACGGGAGTTAGTTGCCTCCAGAGTTCGGTTTAGTCCGTTCAGTCTGAGTCAGTTCAGTGTGTAGCGATATGTGTGACGGAGTGAAGTGAACTGAACTCCTCCGGCTGGAGCTCATGAAGACACGTCAACTCTCTCAACCCGTATTCTTATTGCATCCGACGGAATACTCTTCTACTAGCAGGGACATACAGGGAGACTACTACTACTACTAGCACAAGAAAACCAACACTCTTCTTCTTCTTCTTCCTCCTAAACTACCAACTTAACCGAACTAAACGAAATCTAACTAAATACATAGTAACATTACTAAACTCTGTCTTTCCTCCACCGAAAAGAAGAAGACTCTCTTAAACATACAGGACCAGAGTTGCAGCAGCAGAGATGTAATACAATGTGCACAACTATATAGCATCTTCTTGTATGAGGAGATAGGAGTATTCTGAGAGGAGGAAAAGAAATAAAGTGCAGAGATTGGAAGTGAAGAGGAGCAGAGAAATAATATTAGCTATACATAATCATATGTATAGAAACTACTATTAAATAGTTAAACTGTTATAATAATAATATAAGATTCTATATAAGTATACATATATATATGGAGTATATAGAGATAGATAGATATATAATGGTTTTAAAAGATGCTAGATAGTTGTGACTAAGTAAGTGAGTATGTGTAATGTGTACTGCTGTAGTGAATAAGTCTGATGATGGTAATAACTAAGTCTGCTGCTATGTAGTAGTAAGTAGTTAGTGTTAGTGCAGAAGAAGAGGAGTGAATGTAATCGAGGACTGTGTTGCCAGGAATCTGCTCTGAATTCACCTATTCTTGTCTGCCGAGTGCTTTCTTGCTCTAATTTTAACAGCCAAGCGGGTGAAACGATGAACACCGTCAGTTAGCCCGGTGAGCAAAAATAGCTTCATTATCTTCCAGCCCGTGACATGGCCCGGTGGACTCTGTTCTCCTCTTCTGTTGCTCCTTCGCCCCGAATAATGCCACACGAATTACATTGCATTAACGTACAGTAGACACGACACGGACTCTTATCACCAGATACCTTCATCAGCAGCGACTAAATACACAAATACCATTGCACACAATCCTCCAATATTATACAATCGACGAAAGTCAAACACCCTCCAACATCCAACAACAGACTATTACTCTCCACTTAAAGTAGAGACGCATCCAATCCACCAACCAACCACCCCGTTCTCCATTTCAATACAATCGCGATATACTCACTACTCTCGACTGTAGTGGACTGGACTGGACTGGAGTTTCCTACAGCAGCCCCTCTCTACTATTATTATAAACACTAGTAGCTCACACCCATTGCAATTAATTAACGCACCTGTCCAAATCTCCCATATCTCACTCACTACTCCATAATATACCTCAATTCAGCACAGTTGTTTATTCAGTTCTGTGATTTGATTGATATTCAATATAATAGCATCTCTCTCTTTCAACCCAATCAACACTGACTTATTTAAGTCATCCTACTACTATTCGTCAAAATTTGAGATATAACACGGAATCAAGTATTTGTTCATCGAATAATTATATTTTGTGATCAGTTATTGTGGCTCCGTAGAATTATTGTGCTGATATTAACGTAGAATTGTTCTCGTGCATTTTCTCTTCTTCTGGATAGAAATCTACAAGTGAAATAGTAGCAAGTGAAAATCTACTTGACTATATATATACCTACATCCTTCTATCAAATTCTTGGAAATATTATTTCTGCCCAGACTTCCAAAACAGGTAAGAGCATTTTCATACACTATTATTATACTGTTCCCTTTTCATCAACCGTGGAATGGCTAGAATCCAATAAGAGAAATTGAGGTAGCTATTATGTAGTCGTTAGCAAATTTCCTTCCTTGATTATATTCCTAATTATAGTTGAGATATCTATATCTAGGCTGTATAGTCAATCCTTTGGCATTTACACGTACATTTCATCCAAATAATAATGACACTGTTATTGTTATTGTAACTTTTGACTGTAACTCATGCTAAGAGACTAGAGAGCACTGTAAATGAGTGGCCCAAGCTTTTACTTATAAATAATGCCAAACTACGACAAACTTAGTTTCTAAAGAAGTTACTCTCCCTTATGTGAATGCATTTATATTATGAAGAGAGAGAGAGAGAAGAGTTTAACAGTAAGGGGAATTGGACCGCTATCGCTCTCATGAGGCAAATAGGCTTCAACTTCATTCAAGGGGCAAAGCAATCCGGAGAATAGGAAAACTAGCCTGAAAAGGAAAGTGCACATACATTAAGTATAAAGATTGAAAGTGTAGGTGTTAGCTTAATGCACCTTATAATATAAGTATGTATTTACCTATAGTATAGGGATATTATGTCTCTAAATATAAGGATTGTATGCTTCTGATGTTTATTGTTATGAATTTGATACAACAGTCGTGCGAGTTAAATTACTGGATACTTTGAGCGAAAAGAGTCTCTTACTTACTTACATAGGTAGCTACATAGTTGGAGGCTGCTGGAGATTTCCAAGGGTTATATAAGAAGGTATGTCATGTGTTGCGCCCAGACTGCAAGTCATTGCCATTTCCACCAAAAGAGGTGATCTTGGTTTATTATAGCACAGTATGGTGTGGTAAATACATTAACATTACATAACATCCAGAACAGAGATTGAGACGAAGGGAGAGAGCCATTCCTTTCTTGTTTCCTTCCACTCTCCTCCAATATTATTGGCACTTAAGGAAATGGCAGAGAGAGCATTCAAAGCATAGGAATGAGCAACTCAACAACATATGGACACACATGCACATGGAATTTCCTAAACATTTGATAATTTCACTTCACTTTCCTTCACCATTCATTCTCAACAAAGTACCTACACAAACGTAAACGATAGCCATTTGTAATGCCAATAACATGCATCAATGAATCCCCCTATTTCCTAACTGTTTTTATCTTCCACTCAAATTAAATCCTCTGTAATTAAAGCGACAATTTTGAAATAGTTCTCGTGATAATATAATTTTTTCGTGAATCTTTCATTAAGTTTAAATTCTGATGAATCCATGAGATTTTAATTAATTTTCATCTAAATAAGCAACTAATGACTGATGTTTGATGATGAAAGGATCCCATAGTTGATGAATATCAGCATGTTCATATTATTCAATGAGTAAATTAAAATAAAGCTTTGAACAAGCAATATCCACTTTTCATTAGGAAAACATAGTAGTGCTGTATGAAATGGTGGATGAAAGAATAGAGTTTCAGTGTTCATATCTTTAGTACTGCAATCTGCACCGTTGTTGTATCTATTATTTGTGCATCTGCCTGCATCTCCGTGTTTATTATAGTTAGCTACTGTGTAGTCATGTGTGCATGCATGCTATTGCCAAGATGGTTTAAGTGAAATTGGCCTTATTGTTAGTGTTTAAATTATCTGCAGATGAAAGATAGAAGGCAAGCGTAGTAAACTAATCGAAGGAAAACACGTATTGAGCTTTGTAAGTGTAGCCAGAGGAAAATGCAGAGAGTGTGTGTTGTGTTTAGTCAATGTGGAATTTGTTCACACACAGAGAGAGAGAGAGAGAGAGAGAGAGAGAGAGAGAGGAGGGAAGTGAGTAGAAACTAATCTGTAACTGAATAGTGTGGGAAGAATATCGGATTGAAATTCAGTTTCGTTTCCGTGTCAGATAGTTGGGCCGACTTTTGGCTAATAGCTAGAGATTCATTGGAGATTTTATAAGAATTCTGTAACAGACACTATAATAAGTAGTAAAGAATATTATTTTATAGTCGAAAGCTAATAAACTGGAAACGTTATATGTGGGGAGAGAGAGAGAGGAGTGAGTGAAAGTTGTATAGGAATCGTAATTTAGCTTTGGTAGAATATTATTAGCTTTTAGCTAGAGAAAATGAACAAAGAGTGAGTAGTGTGTAGTATTTCATCCGAATGCAGCAGTAATAATATCTGGGCTTGTGTGGAGAAAACGGGGATAAATCCATCCAATCTTGTGAATTCGAAACTCATTCATTTATCCATCCATCCGTATCGTAACCAATCCTATCTAATTCAGAAGTCACCTTTGGCTTCGCCTCTTTTTCCCTTTGTGAATAATATTCTATTTCCATTCTTTCTCCGTCTGTTTCTGTGTGTGAAACTAAACTTACTCGCTGTAGAATGATAGTAGTGGCAATTGCATGGAAAACTACGTTTTCATTAGCTATCCTTCCCCATTGCCATCCATCCCGCCGCCCGACTCTCTCTCTCTCTCTCGGCTGGACTCTATTTTATGCTTTACTACTCTCTCTCTCTGTTCCGCATACTGCATTGCATATACATTCATGCTAATACCCGCAGACAGTACAACGACCACTCCATTCTTTCCCAAACTATTCCCCGCTCTTCCCGCTTATCTTATAGCCAAACTCACTCACTCATGTTCATGCTCTCTCTTTTTTCAGCTCAAAGTACGAAGTATATCTATCTACCCATCATAATACTCTTGTGTACTTTCCATCCACTCTCATAATATTCAGATTTTTCTTTAGCTTCTACTTTCCTCTAGCAGTAGTTATCTATTCCAAACGATTCCACTAGGGCTTCTCCATATTATTACTACTTTCACTTTAATACAACCAAAGTTTCCCTTTAGTAAGTAGTTCAGTAGTTAATAGTGCAAATTCAACTCAGACATTCCATGAAAAACATTCTGAATGCTACATAGACTTTCAGATTTTATTTCCACACTACCTAACTGTACAATGATATCCCAACATTAAACCACGCTTGAATAAATAACAACTAAGTATAACGAGCATAGACATTTCTCTTGCAAATTCGATATCGATTTTCTCTTTTATTATCATGTGTACAGTCTTGAATTACAATTTTTATAATCTTCAGTTATAAATGCAGATTTTTTAAATAATTCTAACATCCGCATCGATCACAGCTAATTTGTTACTAACTAGTAATACTACCAATATTCTTCAGGTTTCAATCTGACCATTTCCTGTGAATAAAATCGGTAGGGACATTGCTTTATTATGTAATCATCTATGAAACATGTGTTGGAAATGAAAATTACTCCAATTATTAGAGATTAATAATAGTGGCCTGTAGTAATCTGGTTATTGCGACTAGGGAAAGGATGATTGCGTTGAAGTTTCGTGGAAATTATAATGTAAGGATGGTCCTACATGATATCAAGTGCATACTAATAATAAGTGCTTGATGCGATTGGTGGTTTTATTAAGTAGTTATGATGCTAACTAGTTTGTGGGAAGTTTCTTGAATTTTTCCGTGTTTTCTGGTGGATGCTATAGAAAGTAGGAAGTGGAGTGAATATATATGTGTGTGTGTAGTAAGTGTGTATGATAGATGATATTGCATGTGGTGATAGTGATAGTGTATGTATGGCTGAGAAGAAGAAGAAGATAAATAGAGGATAGTATGCTCCTACAGTTCAGTTCCCTTTCAGTTCGCAGTTCAATTTGGTGGTGGTTCGGTTTGAGTTGGCTCTTTGCTGGTGCAGTGATTCCAACGAGGAATCTAATCGCTATATTACAACTCATGTCGCTCTTTTCATGAATCTGCGAAGGAACGTCTTTCTCTCGATCTAATGTAACTCAGTCAGTGGATTCATGATAACATATATAGTTTTGTGCTCTGGTTGGAAGCGAGCCCAGCATCTACATCAATGCATTGATAGTCTTCTTCTTCTTCTTCGTGTACTAGAGACGAAAAGGAAGGAAGACTACGTACTACTGCCCGCCGTATAAATAACTATTTCTGACTATTTAGTATATGATAGGTAGTTTCTCATGAGAAGAGTCGATCTCCACCAAATCGCACTCTGTACATAACAACGAAGGGATTTGTCTGAATAGTTATAAGGACTATTAGTATTCGTGGAGCATTGATATCTCCTCTCTCTGTCTAATGCCAAGAAGAAGAGACAAGTGCACAGAGAGCGTGCTCTCTCCTCTTCTAAATCCAACATCCTCCTAGCTCCTATCTTTATTGTCTCTTATGCTTTACTTATACATATACATACATACATATATGTAGCTGTGTTTATAGCTGCTACAGAATAACTGTACAGAGATATACGTGCATCCATTGCAGACACTATGTATGCAGACTTCATTTTACTACCTACCTAACACAATAATGAATAGAAGTTACTACACACAGGATAAATCTACTAATATTAGTAGATTCCTACAATTCTCTATAGTAAAACGGACAATTTCATACTCTAAGAACTTTAAGGTTAAGACGTTTAGCATTCCATATAAGATAATGTACACATTATTCCTATACTTAGTTCATAATAGAATAGCGAGAGAGAGAGATGAAGTCTATATGAAGAAAGTACCGCATTAAATACGCCTTCCTTCATCTCAGCTCGTCCTCCACGTCCTTTCTGCCTCTGTTATGTCATCCCTTCCCATTTCCCCCAGTTTTTCCATGTGTTTCACTTACAATTACCGTTACAACTCGCTTGGCTACCATGCCATGAAATCCGCATATCCTACAATACTTATAATATATACTATAGCTATATATACTATTATATTATCTTTACAAATGTACATAGGTATAGTTCAAAGACATTACTCCTACATATTTCATTGTAAAAGTTCAGATCGGATCAAATCACCTAAATTTCCCCCTCAACTCTCCTAAAACAGTTACTGTCATTTCTGGCATTCATTCTGAAGAAATAAGAAAGTCAAAAATTTCTACGAGATAAAGGAAGTGAAGGGATGGATTTAAAACTTCCCTTTCCATGTTAAGTCTGAGAGAATTGCTTTGCCTAAGAAAAAAATGTTTTCTTTTCACTATATAAGGAATCCTTTTCCTTAATGACGTGTCCTGTTTACATTTCCAATGTGTTTTGTGAGTTAGGGACGAGTGTGATGGTTTTTTGAGCGTGTTTCTTTAATTTGGCTCAGAAGTATCTCCTTGTTACAACAATTGTAGGATGAAATCTTTATTTCACAAATAACGAGGAAATTGATGGGAAAAGGAAAGCTGGGGCCAGAGAGAGAGAGAGAAAGTCTTAGTAGTACTATAGGTGATTGCATAGAGACACTCTGGCTTTTCTCCATCTTAACTTGACTTGATTCCCTCTTGCTTAAGTATAAGTGCCAAGGAATAAGCGTTCGGCTAGTAGAATGCAATAGCAAGTCCATTAGATTCTATATACACATGGTGTTCACAGAAATAAATAGCAACCACCACAAGCAAACCAATAAGCTGCTCAATTGATGTGAGCCGAGTGAGTAAGTTGAGTTGAGTTCAGTAGATGTGATCCAAAATCTAATCAAAGACAGGGAATTGAATTGCAGACAGGAGGAGCTGGAAAATAGCGTACGAACGAACAAGGAAAATGAAAGAGGAATCAACTGACGTGACATTATACTAGCTACCTACTTAGTTAGACATGTCCTCTCTCTCTTTCTATAAATTATATCTACATACATGAGAGTACTTACATATAGGAGCTAAAGCATGACCAACAGCTATTGGAGGAAAGGAAGAGGAAGGAGAGAAATTTAGCGAAGCGTATCACAAAGGGAAAGACTCAAGGCTCATCTTTTCCAAAGATTCCCTTCCCGACTTCCATTCGAGAGTTCACTTGAACAGAGAGACTCCTTTCGTCTCGTCAAGTGCTTGTGAAAGAGACTTGAGCTCCGTGGGTGAAGATGCTACTTTCACAGGGGCCGAATTCCGAGATTCTCTATACCTAATCTACAAAGATAGCTTCGGAGGAGGAAACAGTTTCCTTTAAGCCATTCGACTAGGCGACAGAGAAACTATCTTATTATGAGTCTGTTTGAGCCCCTAATGGACAAAGGACAAATCTAAAGACGCAAATGAATCAATTGGACATCCTCTTTTGGACACGTGTCATTTTCCTGAATAACCGTCAGTTTCCATTTATTAGACACAATAATGCCTTATCATTGTATTGAGTCAGAGGAAGTGTCTCTATTTTATAGTCAACATGATTTTAGAGAGGATTCACAAAACATAACATTGAACCCGAAGAGAAAACCAGACGAAAAGTGACTTGACTAGCATAAAGAACACATCATCATCTCAGCAGGCTATTTCTAGTGTTTTGCCTCTTCGTTTTTACAGAGTAGAGCCAGTACTGATGTATTTAGTAGCTACACATTGTTGATATGATAGTGATACTGATGCAAGATAAAGGAAAACACATCATTAAGTACGGTTCTTGGTGCTCGTGAGCTACTTACCTACGTGTCTTTCTATTTACTACTCCAGTTTTCTCTCTTTTAACAAACGCTCTGTCTCAGAACAATAAGCTAAAGACTAGAATGAGCAAACATCTCACACACATTTGCATATAAGACTTAAGTATACAGATGGCAAATGCATTAGAGACTGTTCTCTGTCCTGTGTGACTCACGTAACATTTAGTTATGTCTCATGTCCTTATAATAATATGTCTGTTGTGTTTATAACTATATATGTATATAAGTATAGCTACTATTACTATAATAATTTGTTTATAGAGAGCAAGAATACCTTTAGAGCTTTAATTCGTAAGCAGGAAGGTAGCCAAAATAAAAGCTGAAGAGTGAATGCTTGTGTGTTTATTGAAATTCCGAATGTGTTGCGTGTTTCCCATGACTTTCCTCAGATCTGTGTACTAGAAAATCTACTTGTCTACACTCTACAACAGCCACGTACATTACTTTTAACAGTTTCATTATGTAGGATGGAGAAGAGTCCATATAGAAAGATGAGGACTCGTTGACTTGATTCTATTCTTCGCAAGAATCAACTTCCCTTCTGTTCAATTGCATTTGCTACAAGTTTCGTCGTAGTATGAAGTAGCGTTATCCTTTGATTCTCCTGTTGTGTTGTTTTATGTTGGCTTCACTTAGACTTGAAATGAATTGCTTCGTTTCAAGCAGGCAGGGGAGAACAGAACCTTCTTCAAGATTGACTATAACAGATTGGTTCGATGAAAAGGCAAAGAGCTCTCAGCTCACACACAATTTTACTCAGACAAGACAAGACAAGATTCTCCGTCCTTAAATTCCGATATTTTCATCACTCGCATTTGTTTGTTGTTTGTTTTCCGTGTGCTTTAGGGAGCTTAGAGTGAGAAATAAAACTGTAATCCCCGATAGCTATAGACGTCTAAATAGTAGGACCTACTTATGACTCTTCGATTAATTCTTGTTTCAATGCTCTAACACAATTTCCAAGGCTATTGCTACATTTTATAGGTAAGTACTAAGTAGATCTGTAAGTAGTAACTACCCTCTACGGCAGATAAATAGCTACTGCTAATTATTTTAGCACTCAAATGCATTTACCTAAACAAATCTATTATAAGGGAAAGTATATAGAAAAGAATTCTGATTAAATATCTACCTTCTTATACTACTAGTTCACTTAGGGATAATTATTATCGAGTCCAGATGCATTCTATTGTTCGTTACAGATGATATTGTCATGCTTCTATCTTCTATATCCTTGATATGCTCATACCTATTTAAAAAGACAGTACATAGCAGAGAGAGAGAGAGAGAGGAGACATTTACCATGCATGCGACGACCCACTTTAAATTGTGTATATAGAATTGCAAATGTAGTTCAGTCAGTTCAATTCACTCTATGCATGTCTGCTTCGTTGGATTCGGTGATCCTGTCCTGATCTGTCTTCCCTTGCCTTGCCTCTTGCTTCCCTACATTTTCCACCATCTTCATTTAACATACATTCCCAACTAACGTGCAATAACAACATAGCATCAGGCCATAGTCTAGAATTAAGTGAAAAGAAGGATCATCAGACTTTAAACATGCCTTTGTAATTTTATAGACTATTTGTCCTC
The DNA here is from genome assembly GCA_019776505.1 of Tomocerus nigrus. NCBI lineage: Eukaryota > Metazoa > Arthropoda > Collembola > Entomobryomorpha > Tomoceridae > Tomocerus > Tomocerus nigrus. The sequence goes on from JABASI010001922.1 coordinate 11,826, forward strand.
TTCTTTATTTTACTCTTACTCACAATTTGCTCGTAGTCAATGTCTAACAACACAGTATCACGTCACATCGTCAAATAGATTGAGATACAGATGACAGCTGCTACAATATTTTACCATTTAATTAGAGAAGTACTACTAGAAAGTTTAGTACAGAAGTAATAATAATCCCATGCTAAATTCAACTGAAGCTGAGGAATTGTTATAGGTTTACTATTATGCTAATATATTCCTTATTACATATTTCTACCTATGCACTTTCATCTAATTTACTTATGAATTAGCTTCAGAGTTGAGGCTATAGGTATATTCTGTTTTACTGAGGTGTCATTCTCATTCCTGTAGAAAGCGGAAGCATGAAATGTGAAGTTTATTGATAAGAAACAGGGCTGCTCTTTTAGCATAATGATGTTTACATTCTGCATTAATGGAAATAAGCTAAACAGAAGTAGAGGAGTATGCAAATATCAACGTATAACTTCAATACAGAAACAACAGGGAGAGAGAGAGTCTCTGAAATTCTTTACTTTTAATGTTCCGTTCTCTAGTATTAATAACTACATACGTCCTCCTTTCTTGCTACTTCTCTCCACCACTCTAATATTCTATTTATTGCTAATGTGTACATGCATATTATACGACACTTCTTTAACCTTACTTTACTTTTACTACCCTGGAAGTACATACTTCTACTCAGCTCCCTCAAATACTACTCTCCTCTAGTAGACAGCCTGTGTGACTTTGCATAAATATTTTACAAGGCCCGACATAAATACCTCATAATGTACACCAGCTCTATTCCAGAATTGCTAAATAATATATTATGTAGATATGTCTCGAGATATGTAATGTGCATATCTGTGCGAATAAATGTTTGCTTTTATTACCAACTCATATTTACATAACAATCATGAGAATTATAATTCCTGTGTCCCTTAAATAGTACCAGCATGCTCATTTATTCACTATGTTTACGGATAAACTCAACTTACAGATTACAGACAGAGTCATGAAAGTCACTTAATGTGCACAATTAAAAACGCATTAGGATTGTGCATGACCTTTAAATAGTAGCTAGTACAACCATTTAGCCCTAAAACTAAGTAGGCTGTCATGCCATATCAACTTATTTGCTATACACATGTCATGATGTCCACATTGCAAAATATTTTATATGACAAACCCCAAAAGACTATTTACTAGTGACTTCTTTAATTTCTAACTTTAATTCATTCTCTTTTGTTTTCCCTACAAAACGACATATACAATTTTTTAATTACCAGTGAGCCACTGATTACTGGTGAATAGTGAAATGGTATGTAATTTTTAATAATCAATTTTTGGAATTGCAACAGTTAAATATTTTCCCGGATCTATTATTTTGCTGTCGTTTAAAAAATGGTGGCAAGGAAATTATATAATATTGAATATTGTGTAGGTATCATCATCCACTTCTATCTCATGCTATAGTTTCAGTAAGTAAATTGAGTTGAAATAATTTTGAGAAGTAGGAAATATCATGATAATGAGAAATATCCTTGACGAGAAGATTTAATAATGCACTTATGAAAAGAATAGAGTCAAAGTAGAATTTTAGGAGCGGAGATTAAGGATCTTAAAAAATAAAGTGAAACTGAAAGGAAAAGAGGAATTGATTTGGTGTCATAGTCGTCACAAGGTAAGAAAACAGAAGAAGGTTCGACAAGCATCACTGAAGAAAGATGAAAGAGTGAAAGAAAAGTGCTTCCTTTTTAATGATGAGAGCCAAGAGAGCAGGAAAGGAAAATATGTCTGTTTTAGTTGAGTCTGTTCTTGTCGATATTCATTTGGTAACATTGCAAGTAGTAAATGTGCACTGAGGCTACATTTATGTTCGCTATTTGTGTAACTTAAGCTTATGACCTCGAAAGTTAATATTGCTGTGTGAGAAGTAATGTGGAGGAAGAAAAGGAAGGCGGAGGAGGGAGGGAGAGATGTAATAATTATACAAGACAAGTACATATCAGTATGCAGTATGGACTATCATTGAATTTCTGTGTATATTGACCTTTTGTGTAAGACATTATTATTAGTCTGCACTGTAAGTCACCGAGAGAGAGAGAGAAGGAGAGAGGAGGAATAAAAGCGGCAATAAACAATCATAAAACGAAGTTAAAGGAAATTATTAGGAATGGCAGAAAGGAGAGACTTTACTTTTCCATTATTATTATTGTCTAGCAGACAAGCCAAGGGAAAGCATGAGTTGAAATCCGGATTCTTCCTATTGGTGACTATCTATAGTAAATAGCAAGAGAGGATGGAGCTTTAATATAATGCACGTAAGAGAAAGAGAGAGAGAGAGAGAGAGAGAAATGAAGTCTGGGAAGAGGAAGTTGGATAAGAGAGACAACTAGCAGTAATTGCACTAACATGGCACTGCTGCCCTGACATGGCACTTATGATTTCATGTGCTGTGGCTTCCTCTGGCTTTTCCCTTCACTACTCTTCACTTGAATTTCTCTGCTAGACCTTGCTCAAAGCAAATGTAACAAAGCAGATAGCTGTTGCTTTCTCTCCCCGTATTATTCCTTTATTTTATATCTCTATTCCTGGGATACCTTAGCTATTACAAATATATAGTGGATAGGTAGAGAGAGCTACCTTAACTTATTTAACTTTAAGGCTGAATGCTTAGACGTGAAATGTCAGCACTGTCTCCCCATTCACTCCCTACTTTATTACGTGCTACTTTAACAGAACAACGACGACATAGTAATCGAGCCATAGAGCCAGCTCACAGATAACTAATATAAGAAATGCTATACCATCTTCCCAATCCTTCACTTCAATTCATCTACAACAATAGCACGTATAAATGCTCATTTAGAAAGAGCCAATTTTATTTTCTCATTTTTCCTACATATTTTCTTCTACGTCTTAGCTTGGATTTCGTATTTATTAGCCGGACATTGACCTGTCCACATTTAAATATAACCCAATATTATGCTAATGATTGCCTATAATTGTCCCTATTGGTGTCATTTATAGTTTTATTGGTGTCTACCATTGGGTAAATGAGAAATTCATATGCCCAGGCCAATATACTTTCAATTAAACATTTGGTGAGACAAATCCTGGGACTGTTTTACATAGATGCATACAATTTCCATATTGTTCGTGATTTAAAGGGTCTTTATGTACAACGAAGATATATGTACTAGCATGCCTATAATTTGTAAATGTGACAGCCTTTCATGTTGTAGCTAATTGATTTAAATCCCTTCACGTGTCTAAATCAGTGCATTAAAATTCGTAAACGCTGGTAGAATGGAGTCAAATGTGAAATATTATATGCTTTCATTTTCCTACATTTATTCATTGTGTATTTGTTTATACATGAAATTTGGCATTTCGACTTCGACTCATAATTATTACAGAACACTACTATTTGGCTGCCTATACCATTCATAGGTTTCACTGCTCTCTCTTGCTTTGCTTTATGACGTAACAATTCATTGTTTCTGCGCTAGACACTTAAGGTTAGGATGAGATGTCCAAGATATGCTATGTGGGTAGGTACCCGTTTATTTTATAGATGCCATATACACTTTTTAGGGATAGCATGCACAGGATGAGAACAGGAAGCACTTGTTCCAATTAAATTCTCTGTCAGGAAGTCTATTATTCTGTAGTAAACCGATACATTCGGCGGTAAAAAGTACACATAAAAGTTGTAACGAACCACTCGACACTTGAAGTTTTATGGCAGAAAATTATTAGGAAGCAAGAGTTAGAATTGCGCAAAGTATGTATTACTCTGGCCATCCAATTGGCAATAAAACATTCCTTTTATGTCCTCCACGTCCCTACTTGGCAAATACAAATATGTCTACCTCTTTCAACTTTTCTTCTTTCAATCCCAATTTTAACCGCAGTGAAAGTTATTGCTTTGGCCTAGTAGGCACCATGCAGTCTTACATCAAATACAATTTAAGTACATCTTGCCTCGAACTATTTATTATAAGACTTAGGTAGGAATAGACTACATCTTTGAATTTTCTTCTTCTCAATCCTGTACAAACATCATACATATAATATAGACAGAAATGAGAGACATGTTCAGTAAAACGCTTCGTGCACCTTTTGTCGAATTGAAAAAAGTCTAGGATCATTGTTCGCCAAGATGTTTACAAGGAATATACGTTTTTTCTCTATTGCAACTGCTTGTGCTCTGGTTTAGTCAATATTCCCGGAACATTGTCATTTTGGATTTTAGAAATTGTAATTTAATTTCATCCCTTTACATTATACCGGACAAAATCTTATTAACCAACGTAAATTTATTGAAGAAACAGTATCTGTATGAATCGGAAACGATTTTTAATTGTCTTAGTAAATAATTAATTTGGAATTATAAAGACGCATTTACAATATTTGTTAGCATAGAACTAAGCTGTTCTGCGTTCGAACTAAAATTAGTTGATGGAAAAGGTTTTGAATAGGGTAGGCATATCTAACTATTTTATTGATGATCGAGTAACGGAGATTAGTTAATTTCACCGCAAGACCTAGTCCTGTTTAACGAAAGTCGTAAGAGGAAAGAATACATTTTTATTTTGTATCGTGGAAACTTTGTTCTCGTTTTTCTTCTTCGTCGGTCTTCATAAATCCTAAAATTTTCTTTGTGTGTGCATCTGTTTGTTTAAGAATACACAGATGAGTAAATATTATTTAAATTGCAGTCCCATGTGCATGTTTGTTAGGTACATAGGTAGCTGTGTGTAATATTTCCAGTGCACAAAGATTGAATAGGAGAACAGCAAAAGACAGCAGATAGTATAAGTATTGACCACCCTGCGAGAGTTCCAATCTAATAAACGAACGGAGGAAAAGAGAAAACAAAGAAAGAATCAACATTCTCCGGCTTGCCAAAGCAATTTATCGTTGTTTGTCTGTTGCCTGACTAGACGAGACACGAACAAAACATTTCGGATCTCCTTTCTCCAGTTTTCGGGTTTTTTCATTATAGTTTGGCAGAGCATATTAGAATTCATAGTACTTGACTGTAGAAATTGAGCACGATCAAGAGAGAAATAAGTAAACGGAACGTTAAGGTCGCTAAACACATACGTAGTGCCTATTAGAAGAAGAAAAAAAAGCAAAATAATATTCTGGTCGTCATTTCCCGTTATGTGTTGTGTAGCTCTCCTATCCGCAACAATAAGTCTTCCCATGTTTTCCATGTTCCCGTCAAAACTAATTTAACTTTGACTTTGTATCAACTTTCCGTTTGAGTCGGGCTCTGAGGGAGAGAGAGAGGCTGATGGGAATTGAGCTTCATTCATTCTTGACTGTCCCGTCTTATTCCTGTGCGAAGTCATTAGTTAGCCTAGAACGTTACTACTACAAGCTATTTGTAGTAGAGCTACAGGATTTCTTCTATTTATTTTCCTTCTCGAAATGCACTAACATCTTAATCATCGAAATGCTCATATTATACTTGTAGCTTTATATATGAAATGTCTGCAATCCTGTCAGTAATCTACATAGATAGATAGCTAGACAAAACAAGTCTTTATAGATAGAACATGCAACAGCCAAGCAAAGCCAAAGCTAAAGCCAACTCGTTTTGTTTTCCTACACTATCCTTTCCAAATCCAACCAACAGAAAACAAGCAAGAACATAGGCTAGAGCCTAAAAGACCGCATCCCGACGAAACTTAAATTAAGTAAACTGACTAGGAAGCCAAAATCATCTTTCAACTCTATCTCCCAGTTTCCTGCATTGCACCGACAGTTCCCAACTAATTGCAATAATATATCCCCCCGAATAATAGTTTTACCTCTAGCCAATACTTAGACTTATCTTTAGAAACATGCAATACATAAAAGATAAAAGAGATATTATTATATAGCTAGTCACAGCAGTTATATTTAATATGCACATGTTATGTAACTATTTCTTATATAATTACCAACTAATATAATATAGGAAGTTAGTCAAGGAGTCGGCATCTATATGTCTTTGTACATATTTACATGCAAATGAAATCCAGGAGTGTGTGTTACTTAGCTCAACCGAAATATCTTCCTTCTGTAGAGTCAACACTGTAATTCTCCACGAATCTAGCCACAGAGTTTACACGGGAAAATTAGAGATAAGAGTGTATGAAATGCGAGTAATTAGCATCAGCATGTAAATTTAATTAGCATAAATCAAGCAGATAGGAAGAGTAAAAGGGGGAAGCGGAGCAGGACTAATAGAGACTCCTATCCTAAATTCGCAACTACTATTCCGTTAATCTAATAATGCAATACACGTTCCTCCTCCTATCCTCTCCCTTGGCCCTATCATCTCAAATATAAAATACACACAACTATTTCCATACACAATTTCCTACAGTTGTCAGTGGAAAGTAGAAGATCTCCGTGTAACTATAATGTAAATACCTTCCAAATACATAGATACATCATAAACCTACATTATATAGAGAGACGTAGGGTAGTCACATCTAATAATAGTTGAATAATAAACGACGTCACTACACAATGCAACTACAAATTCGCAAATTACATGCAAAATTGAATTTTCTAGCCTGCTACACGCACTACAAATCAATCTTAGAGTCTGTGGTGAACTATTGTATAGTATGTGGGCCTTGGTTAAAAATACTGACACATATACAGAATGGAGTTTGATATGGAATAGGAACATAAGATAAACATGTGACTCATCTATACAAATAGAAAGAGAAAGATGGGAATTCCCAAAAGATCGAGAATGAGTTGCCGCTGAAGTGATGGGATGAGATGGGATGTGCCAAAGAAACAATTTACTTGACGATGAGTTCAGTTCAGTTAACTCTCTAACTTTCTTCATTAGAATTGATTAGCGACTACAGCACACGATAATCATTTCCTAGTTTCCGACATTTATTCCTCTATGCAACTGGCAACTGCCTTAAAGTCAACAATTAGTTATAGTTTGCAACATTTCCATTGTATTTCAGCCTCTATTTCCATACGGGTTTAAAAGTAATGAGTAGAAATGTACATTTCCCCCAAGAAATATTTAAAGTGTACAGAAACACGAAGCAATTCTCCAAAGCTACGTTCCCATTTCATATCATTCCTCGTAGCTCGGTCACATTCTCGTAATTGGGAAGCTATCAGTTCAAATTGCATATTGCATGATATGCCGTGCTACTCTTTCTTATTGAACGTCTGTCTTAGTCTCTTATTTAGTTAATTTTCTAGATCGATATTTCTCAAAGTATACACATAGGGAGAAAGTAAGTAGCAAATATCCATTCACAATTTCCTCGTTTGTACCTACGTAAATAATTGTGGCTGCACCGGCAGTTGCAAGCAAAAAAATTATTATTATGTCTGAGAATGTCGTTATACGAGAAAAAGGACGTCATGTTTGTAACCGATATAAGGCCATAACAATAAAGTTCCAATTTTCCATGTCGTTGCGTTGCGTTGATCGAGCTTATGTCAATTGAATATAGTGAAGGGATCTACTCTGCATGAGTCCCGAGTGATTATTCAGCTAGATATATGCAAAATCTAATAATATTTCCTCTAATAGTAATAATAATGGAGTAGTTCTTGGAGTTGTGACTCGTATAAATGTAGGCAGTATGCATTATTTTCTGGTGGACATAGTAGATTTGTGTGTCGCCTGGTTGTGTGAGTCGCCTTGTGGGCACCTTTCCTAGTATCACTCTTATCGTTTAGCCCTAAAGAGACACGGATATGCAATAGTATCATACAGCAAAAAGGGGAATTATAGACATTATATGCATTTGGAATTATATATATGTGTTATAATAGAATTTAGTTGTGCCGAGACATTATAATAGTGTGATTATAGGAGTTTGAATAGGATTTGATCATTCATTTCATTGTAAGTATAAAGGAGAATGGAATTGGAACTTAGGCTTTGCTTTATCATCACATCACATCAAGGATTGAAATTGGAATCGCCCGATAGCCCACAAGAACTTAACCCAAGGAAAACATTAGAAAAGCATAGAATAAAACTCTAGCTCTGAGCTACATTTGTGCACGAGGCAGGGAAAGGCATGCGATATATCTATCATATTTAACTACACGCTTTCCTTATAAATATAAACTTTGCCTACGATTAGTCAAGAAACAAAAGTACTACATTAATACCTAGCTATAGTATTTACATTGGAGACTATCTAAGGTTACGTAACAAATAATACTTATTATATTTTTGGAAGGAGACTCCAACTCGTTGGCCGTACTTATCAACGTGTAAAATGTCTCTCTCTCTCTCTGTACATTCACTCACACAGTATGTGTGTATTGGTAGGAAGGAGAAAGGCAGAGGGAAGAAAGGCGTGTATGTTTGGTGTGGTGTGTGTAAGTGTGTTGTATGAATTCTACGTAGATATCGATTTTCCCCAGTCGAATGTCCCAAGTCGTCTTTTAAGTTAACTCGACTTGCTTTCCCTTTTCTGTTCTGTACTCCACTCATGCAATGAGAATCTTTCTCTGCTTTTCTTTATGTCGAGCTTCAGTTCAAATTCGTTTAGCTCTTTTGGCACTATGCACAATTCCATACCACAGAGAATAGTATTCGAGCAAATATCACATGTACGTACGTATTCCATGTACTTAGTACATACAAATCTATACCTACTGTAAATTTCTATATACTTACATATTACTGCACTATAAAAATACATAACTAATGTTATATAGTTATATATGTGTATAGTGTGATACCTGATAAATAGATATAGACATAAAAGTAGTCTTTACACAGTCTTTAGTATTATTTAGATATACACGTGTTCCTATATAGAAAATATTATGAGAGCATGCTTTTCACTTCAGTGCAGCTTTCCTGCTCATAATATTAATATTTCTAGGACATGGTATATTGCATAGGAGGTTGCTTGCTATTCTTGTGGTGGGTGGGTGTAGTTTATGCTTAGAATGCCCCATACTACTACATACGACACAAATAATGCCATAGCCTCCTTATTCCACTAATATTACGTGAAGTTTTAGTCATGTTCATTCCCTTTTGGCTTTCTTGCCCTGGCTCTTACATTACTTAATATATGTAAGTTATAGCCCATTTCCTTTCATAGTTAACTTAAAATGTGGCTGTGTGCGAAGCAGGACATATAATACACTACTGTTAGTAATAGCCGGGTTTTGTTTTATACAAAGGAACGCATTCTGCGGTAGCACTCCAATCCAATATATCACGGAGGAATATTCTATCTTGACTTTATGTACTTGCTCTAAGAGTTTAATTCATTGTTATATCATTCTTCAATCGTAAATATAATCAGCATATAATCTAAGAACTTTTCACTACTCAATGACTTCTAATCTTAAACAGTTACGAGTTAGCATCTGTAGCTATGTAGTTGTGCAAGAGCAAACCACCAATCCCCTTACAAAGAGCCATTGTGCATAAAAGGCAGAATAATATGCAGAATGTGTGTGTGCACAGCAGGGAACGAAGGAAATCAGATCAAGAGCGCTACACACAACTCCTTGGATGAAAGCTGAAGGAAAGGTCTCACCGTCATGATGATTATGCTAAAGAACCTTCGCTTTTACTTTTCAAGATTCGTCTTGACTTATTGTGAGGCAACTTGGCGTTTCGTCCCTTCATTTTACACTCGCACTCACTCGCTTCGCTAACTTATTCAGAGAAAAGAAGCTCCCGATCTATGCAACTCTGTAGAAAATAGGGAATTCCATCCAATGCCCTCAATGCATCCCTATACACTCCCTCTTTTTCCCTGTTTTATCGCCGAGACGTAGAATAGAGAGACAGAGAGTCACTGGAGAAACTAAACTTTTACTAGTGAAATCTTAGCCGAGAAACATGTCGCTTTCTCATGCAGAAAAGAAACCGACAGCAAAGCTCTTGTGCAAACAATGCAGTATCGTAACTTCCTCTCTCCACCTACATAATGTGCTATGCCGTAGATTTCTCTTTAACTCCTTCACTAAAAGTCAAGTCTCCCTCTCTTCACCACAATGGAATCCTCTTCAAACTTCCCTCACTCACCTATTCACTTTCCCAATAACCAAAGTAAAATCTGTATGCCCACCTCATTATTTGAAAACTATTTAAATTAGCTGATTTAATTCGTTTTAGAGAATCAAGAATATTAAATTGCACTTTAAAAATCTTCAATAAAATTCCATAAAACAGTTTATTGCAAGTGTGCAATAAAACCGTTTCATATGACTATCAGATGCGTCTGTATT
>JABASI010001923.1:0-22074 GCA_019776505.1 Tomocerus nigrus
GAGACCCTTTTTCAAATCGATATAGCTATTGAACGAGTTATCGTAACAAAAATCTGAAACACACATAATGTTTATAAAGTTACTGTATGTAATGGTGTGCAGAATTATCTTGATTGGGTATAATAGTTAAGGTTGAATAAGATAGTTAATTTTGAAAAAAAATCTTTATTTTTATTTTTTTCCAAAATCAACCGTGAACTGTATCCTTAAATTATGAATTAGTAATTACCTATTTCAGATTTGTACACAGTACCGTAGCTACAGTACACAGACGCCAGTCAGTTCCAGAAGCGAAAATTACAATCAGAAAAATGATTGAATTGAAGAGATTGAGAAATGTAAAAAAGCAATTATAGGTTTGCCTATTTCGCATATACGCGCGGTTCTTATTGCTACGGACTGGAAAAACTGTTTCACACAGCCCCCTAAGCCTCACACACAACACGTTGTCGGGTGTCTCTTCATTTTACCTTTGGTCCTAGTACCGTCTGATTACCATTTGGCCACTTTCAAATGTTCAAGTCGAAATACCGATTGACCGAGTTATCCTATCAAAAATCTGAAATGTACAAAATGTTCATAAAGTTACTGTCTACAATCCTGTGTCGAATAATCTTGATTGGGTACTTCGTTTGGAAGTTAGGATTTCGAAAAGAAAACCTTGTCTCCAAATTGGAAAATTATTCTTGTCAAAATCATAACTTCCAAACAAAGTACCCAATCAAGATTATTCGACACAGGATTGTAGACAGTAACTTTATGAACATTTTGTACATTTCAGATTTTCGATAGGATAACTCGGTCAATCGGTATTTCGAGTTGAAAAAGGGTCTCTTTTACAAGTAAATGTCAATAATTCAAATGTCGCGGACTTTCTTTTCTCCCACCGTTAAAGGCATTGAATTTAACTTTGATGAAGTATGGTTGACACTAGTAGTGATAAGTTCTTTTTCTTTTATCTCGTCCATTGTGAGTAAAATATTTAGATATCAAAAGAGACTCTTCCGTATAACTAATCCAAAAGTCACAGAAGATAGACATCCGAGATCAATTTTCAAAGTGAAAATCATATGTAGGTACATATAGAAAGCTAAATGACGGTAACTCTAAATAATTTCATAATAATAAGCGACAAAAACTATCAGGTTTCACTATTCATGTCAAAGTAGTAAATTCGGGGAATTTGGGTAATAGTCTTGAAATATTCGGGATTCTAGGGACGCAATGGCTGGATATTTATAAATTTATAATGCATGATTGATTAATAATGGAATTGTGAGTAGGTACAGATGTTTGGGAACTAGTAAGTATCAGCTATCCATGCGTGTGATGTTGTTTCCGCATTGTTGTAAGTGCGACTGAATGAACGGAGTTTTGGCACAGTGTATCTGGCTACACGTGTAAATATGTAGATATGGTGGTAGGTAGCTAATAGAATAATAAGGCAGGTAGGTATAGGTGACTATAAGAATGTGCAGAAGTTTGTCTGTTGAGGGCTGTTTGCTAATAGAAAGTTGAGTTGCGGGAAAGGAAGGAAGGAAGATGTGACTTATTGAGGTGGTGCTGGGCTCCTACCTTGAACCTTGCTAAACAGTTAAATATTATTATGCGTCCTGGTTTGCTGTAGGGCTGACGTGGAGTTGCACAGACAGACAGACATTTATTAGATGAAGAAGGGATGCAAGTCAAGAAGAGTTAGGCAAGTTTGGTTGAGGGAAGTCGGGAAGAAGAAGGCAAGGCAAGGCACTCACATAAAACATGAAAGGAGTCCTTTTGCTGGGATATTACTCCTCTTGAATGCTAAGTTAATAGTCGTTTACTCTAGCGAGGCTCATTAACCATATGGGATGCCAGAGCCTCCACTTCAGCCTACTTCGCTCCCTTTAACAACCGCCTCACTTGATATTGTCTTTACGCCGCTGTAGGTTCACGTAGTCACAATGAGCCACATCGTTTCTATTACCACCTCATTTGCTACAGCCGAAAACACAGCTTAGCTCACACACATCTCCAACTCTCCAACTAACTCAACTAACTAGCTTAACCTAATCCCGTGCACTTTAAGGCGGCTGCTATGCTATGGGCGAATGTCTATGCTTCCAGCCGTGTGCATCGCTTCCTCCTCATCTACTACTCCATCAGATCAAAAGTGAAATGCAATAATCTCATACAACTATCTCCCTCGTCTACTTACCTGCCTTTTGCCTTCCACAAACACTTTCCGTAATTTCCCATCGCACTCGACTCGTCGAATGTGTGTGTGTGTGTCTGGAGGAATCCTAGCAAGTCCACACACTCAAAGAACATATCCCTCCAGAAATTCGATAGCTTTGTTGAATGTCTTTGAAAAACAATGAACATCAAAAGTCAGTGGCTTTCAACTAATAAGATGAAAGGTACAAATTCGGGTCAATGAAGCAGCGTCTGACTGCTACTGCACAAGTTACTCTCATTCTTCTTCTCTACGAGAAGAGTGATAATAATATAATACTTTGGACACGTATTACACTTACACACACACACACACTCTCTCTCTCTCTCTTTCTCTCTTCTGACCAGGTACACCATTCATTTAATCCCTTAAGTAAGTTATTAAGCTATCTACACTTTCTCACATTTCCTTGTGCATCGCCCATTCCCTATTAAATAATAATATCTCACTGACACATTTTATCCTTACCAGGTTACCAACTCTCGCATTGTCTATAGGTACTTTTCTTTTTTTATTACCCAAAAGTAATACTGCAGATAATGTCCATCAATATTGATATATGATAAGTGCATAGTCATATCATTTTACAGTGTGGCTACTTATTGGATTGCACTATCAACCGAATGTTACCATAACTCTCACTTTCCTGCTGATTTTAACTTAAAAATAGTAAGTTGATACAGGATTGTCAAAAGCGAAGAAGATATTATTATTTGTGTCTAGGTATGTCAAAAATTGAGTCAGCAGCCCAAATGGCTACCTTCAGTACAATCCGACTATCTGTATAAAGGCTGAATGCAATTTAAAAAAAGTGATTGTAGTTTCTACAAGAATTTTTATCAGACATAAATATATGTATCAGCATGATCTACGAAGCTGTACAAATGGCTTGTATATACCCAGTGTACGTATAAACAGTGGAGGTAGACCATTTATGGTTTTCCTGTAGGTAAATACGTACAAAGAAAATAGCTAATAATTATGTACTACTCTATTATGAATAATAAACAGGCCTAGCTTTTTTTTATCTCAATCAGTGATAATAAAGTTATTATAAAAACAGAACTACGGAATACAGGAGAAACTCCTGACATCAAATAGATAAAGTTAAGAATCACAGTTATTATTATTACTGCGTATTATGCAGTGAACGGAGATTTGGAAAGGACATGCTGAAGTAGAAGGACAAAAAGTCACTTTCTATCTATGTGCTCCAACTTTTAAAAAAGAGGAGCAGGCAGGCAGAAGATGTGTTTTGGTGAGCTCTCGGGGTGTCTGACAATAAAGAGGAGCAAGGAAGTTGTTGAAGAGTGGGAAAGGCAGGCGGGCAGGGAATGGCGAGCTAGAGCGAGCGAGAAGGAAAAGAACTCCAAAATGAGGCAGTCAATAAAGAATCGTTTATGACGGAGTAAATCATTCTAGAATCTGGCTCCAAAACTGGACGTGTTTAGCAAACTGATGAGTAAACAGAGAAATGATTCCACCCCTTTATTGTTTTCTTCGTTGGGGGCTAAAGGTTATGTAGAAATATGGCTGCAAAAGGGATCCTCAAATGAAACTCTTTTGTCTTAGAGACAGTTCCAGCTCCATGCCCTCTCCCTTACATGAGCAATAGCCACAGCCACAAGTAAATGCTCATACAAATTTCCCATCATTCTTTCTACACAGACGCTACACTTTTACTACACATTGTGCGTGTTCTTACAAATAATTTATGGTGCACCCTAATTAAATCTTGTCCCTCCATTATATGCCTATTTATAAGCAGCCATGGAAAATTAGCTGTGTAACTTATTTTGTCCTTCCTTAAAAAAATTCAACTGGTCATGCATGCCATCCTTTCATTCTACTTAGATATGCTTTAGATTTTATACATGCAAGTACTACAGAAAGTTAGTTATCGTAATAAATGACAAATTAAAACGCCATGGAATGATTTGGCAGAAATAACAAATAATTGCTACTTCTTAATACGCAGATATCCCGCCTTGTAAATTTTGATGTAAGCGTGTCTCGTAAGAAAATGATCACTGAAGGCCTTCTCCAAAAAATTTTTAACATCAAAGTAATTGCGACATTGTAGTGGCAGGTACTGATAAATAATATGGACTTAGCTTCCGCTATTGCATTTCATTATAGCTAAAACCCGAAAATATCATTTCGATCAATTTTCTTCTGTTCCCGATTTTGTATTATTAGTTATTACCCCTATAGTTTCTATAGTTTAGATGCAGGTACATATTAAGTGAAATTTTGGTGCACTTATGTCCTTATAGATTTGTTAGATAGTGAGGGATATAAGAATGAGGGCAGAAGAATGGCATGAAAGTGTGTTGCTATCAGTTATCCATCTCAGTGTATATTAGATTACAATAAGTGAAGTCAATCCACGTTAGCTTTTTATGCTTGTTACATAATATAATGTGGTTATTCAGATCGCATCATCTTTGTGAGGCTAGAATTTCGGAGCCTTTCCTTTCCTTCCCTGTTCTTATTATTCTAATGGTACGCTTCACCTTTACACCACTTGGATTCGCATCGGTCTCCACTCTCATTCTCATCTCATCATGTGAACTCTCGTGGGACTTGACTCTCCTCAGTCCTCACATTCACATCCAATCCAATGCACATCAGCAGAAATTCTTAGCACATCTCTTCACGCTGCCACTATTCACAAAAGTAATCTGGATTTACAGCACACACAAATCTATGAATATCTGGCTTAGCATTCCCCGACTAATATTAGCTCATATATCCCCAAAGTTATCCACAGAAACTAAGACGCTTACTAATAATATTGCACCCAAAAGTGGTATCCCTTCCTCCTAGCCAGCAAAGTAAGGTAATCTCACATATTCTTATATAAAGGAAATAAGCCGAATGTTCTTGATTGTGAGTGGAGGTGAACTGACTGAGTATGACATGGACTTATATTGTAAGCAATAATCGTAACAATAACAGTAATAACGCTAAGAACCCAGCTCATCCATTTGGATTTTCTAATGCAACTTATTCTTTGACTTTTATCTCAGGATGTAAACCTTGATATCTAGAAACTCGGGCAATTTAACTACGTACTCTATCTCTTAATGTACTTGCTACTTACTTAGATAGATATAATGCCACGTATATACATATAGATACATAGACATCTTCTCAACCAACACTATACATAGATACTGGAAAGAATGGCAGTGGAATAGAAGCATCTTTACAGCTAAGCTCATTCAATACACAAGGGTCTAGTAAGTGAATCAGAAGAAAAGCCAAGCATCGGTTCTATGAACACAGGCCAAAGCTCCTATAGAAAGAACCCTTTCCCAGGTTCGAATGACTTTGTTTCACATTTAAATCTGGTGGAAGAGCGCTCTAGAGCTCCATTCTTAATAATGCCGAACCAAATCCGGGTCATTTTACAGCAAAAATAATTAAACATTACTTTTGACTAATCTATAAACGGAGTAATTACCCTGCAGCTTGTGAAAACATTAAGTCACGATGCCCGAATTCAGTTTTTTGTATGTAGGAGCCAATTTTCACGTCAATTGAGGTGTCTCCCGTTATTTTTGCAGATATCCTATGACTATCTTTGGAGTAGTTGTGTCCAACTTTTGAGAGATACATAGCTACAGAGTTTTCCCTGTGTATTTGTACAGATGAAGTGGACAGTGTGAGAATTGGAGTCGACATGGCGGCGGTGTTGTGGTGTTAAGACTGAGTGACTTGCTTTGGTGCTGGTGCGGTGTGTGCCCATCCTAAAGTAAAGGCAGGAGGCGAGCCCAAGTCACGAGATAGTTGGCTTTTGGAGAGAGTAGCCTTCTTCTAGGAGAAGCAACTTACATCACATAACATACAAGTACAAATGAACTTTGTACATCAGAGTTCTGCGTACTGTCTGAGGTCCCTTGAGGATTGCAGCATAGGCAGCAGCGTCAGTTATTATTTGCTCGGATATTTCATACTCTCCTGCCTGCCTCTCTAGTCAAGTCACTCTGGCTTGTCTACTTCTTTGCTCCTGCTTGCTACTCTACTTAAACTTATGCTTCGCCTCTACACCACTAAAATATAGAATGACTTCTTCTCTGAATTTTGTTTTTTCTGCAAGGATCTGATAGTAAGTAGGGGAATTCTTCCTTCCGTACATACATACCTACCAGAAGAGTACTACCAACGTACGTTCGTCTCTAAGTGGGATGGAAAAAGTTGAGTCAAGATACATGTGGAAAATATTCTGCACTACAAAGTTGTTCTCTTTGTATTTTACATCTTTGTCAAATTTATTACGACACTACAAGATAGCATTCTGCACTCTATAAACTTGGAAATGTGCTACAATGCTCTGGCCTGCCCTTTTACTGGACACCATAACAAAACACAGCTCGTCGCAATCACAGAATTCCATTGTACACTTTATTCCATGTAATATGAGCCTGGACAACTTTCTACACACACATACCCAATGTTATACATTCTACTATTAAGGTATATACTAGTACATACATAACAGGTATATATGGAGCATAATATTATATTATGTAGTAGTGTATGTGTAGTAGTCAGCTTAAGAGTGCAATTGTAGAAGTACATTTATTTAAATATGCATGTAGACCTACTTGGTAGAGTGGGGAATGTTCGACTGGCTATGCATTTATATGCAGCTCGACTGTAAAATACTTTGAAGTGAGTGCAAAGGATTCTGTTGAGCTAGGATCCTCTTAAAGCAGCCAGAGATATCTCTAGCTCTTTCTTTTCCTTTCAACTGCGCTTTTAGTGGAAAAGGTAAAAAGTGGAACTAGATATAAATTATTACATATGACCACATGAAATGGGCCCTTGGATCTGACTACACTCAACTAAACTCCAACTATGTAGCCATGTACATAATATTCAAATGCAATCAAGGTGCACAGTAACAATTCTATTAGATGTGCTGCTGTAAGGAGGCAGGGATTACTGTACTGGTGTAGTATAACTACATTATTTGAGTTAACCCAGAAAGGTAAAATGAAGTGGAGCTCCTACCTATTACCCACATACCTACATACCTAGCTACAATTCTAATATCAACCTAATCTCAAGAAGAAAGTAATAAAACGTTATCATAGGGAAATGTACCTATTAAAATATTACTCCTAAAGCAAATGTTCCTGCAGCTAGGGCTCTTATACTCCATGGATATGTTATTTATTAAGAGGTAGTAGAGCACAGAGAGATAGAGAGAGAGGAAGAAAATCCATTTGGCTGGTCGGAGGAAGAGAAGCCAAGTGATCTAGCCACGTCTGGCCTAATCACTAAATGTTACGAGAAGAGATTTCTTAATTTTCATCATCTACTAGAGCGGAATAGCATTCGGAATACAAATTGTTTGATTCCCATTTCATTTCCTTCACTTTATTCCTAATACTCATCTATTACATTTTTTCACTGAGTTTTAAGGATTCAATAGACAGATAGGTAGGTTAGGACATAATGTACTTATACAGATACTACTACTAGCGATAAGCTACAAGGATGATTCCATCCTGAGAATTTATGTTCTTCGGGTATCTGAGGGAATGTGTAGCCATACGTTGTTTTATGGACGATCAGTGCCACTGCCAACGCTCTCTGCTATAATATTAAGTAGCTAAATAGCTGTACTTTTTCCGAGAGGATTTTACATTAATTGCTGGGGGAAATGATTTTTTCTCTGTCGCATTAAATGTTAATCCTTCGATTATATTTCGTTGAGCCCAGGCATATTACAACTTTATTACATGGCCATTAACAATCATCCTAATACATGATATCACTGATAAAATTAGAGAGTTAATATTATGCAAAAAGCCATGTACTAGCCACGGTCAAGAAGTCAAGTGGAATTTTCTCCCTATCCTGTCCTGTCCTGTCCTGCCGTGGAGACTGTTCATGTAAAAATATTATTATGGGGTGGAGGAGAGATAAGTTCAAACTTGAAAGCAACTCTTTTCTTCTTGCCAAGCCTCAATTCAATAGATACTGCAGCCACTTTTGTTTCACCACACGTTTCTTGCCTGACTTACCTTGAATTAACATGAGCTGGCCACAAATTGCTTACACATTTCCATCCATTCACTCATATAGACCAAAAGGAACCCACCCAATTGGGCTATCTGCATTTTAAAACACAGGGAGGTGGTGCATCAACTCTGGCTAGATCATTTTTTACTCTTTAAATAAGACATTCTGACAATTCTTATCTATTGCATGTAATAAAAATAATATTATTGCCTATCAGCAGCCTCTGCTCCATTCCTTCACAACACCTCTGTGTATAATTCATCGGCTATTAACATATTAAAAACTCATCTCGTACGTAGTCAGCGAGAAAAACTTATCTGTAATTACGTACAAAGAAAACTTGTTATGACAAACTCCTATCGTGTTGACCTCAAAGCAGATAAAGGCACACAAAAGACTCGACAACAAAACTTGGCATCCCACGAATTTCTGCTTTTGATGGCAATGATTTTTATGGAAAATCAATTTTGCATAATTAATGCGTTCTTTTTTACGATTAATCGTCACACATGGAGCTGCAGCAATGTTTTCTGTAAATAATACAATCGGATTCCTATTTCTTGGGCTTTTGCGATAAAAAGTCAATAAGAAAATCGACGTGAAGACGGCCTACAGCCTTTTATGTCAGACAGGATGTAAAAACATAACATGCATGTGTATAAGTATAACGTGGGCACTTGTACATCCTATGACATGAATCTACTGATCAACAGTTTGTAGTTTCTACGTCGATGCAAGGTTGAATTGAATATTTTCACTATCGACTACATGCAAGCCGATATATAAATATAGACTTCCATCCATGGATTTCGTCAATACATCATCACGTATTTGACGTGCACGCATGCATAAAACTTGATTACGATGACTCATTGTCAGACAGAGTGAACTTCACTTTACATTCACACTCATCTACAGACTCATGCTTCACTACTTACTTACTTACTTACTATAATAATATTATAGATTCCCTCGTAGTACAGATACTTAAGCCTCTATTTATGCATATAAATTTGAAACCATTAAATGAATGATAGATAAATATATAGGAGAAGGAGGAAGGTAAGGATAAACGTAAAACAACAGTATGCTCCTTATTGCATGGTAAATGGTTGTATGTAGCATTGGAGGAACTCACCCTCTCTGAAAAAGTGTCTAAGAAAAACAGAGCACTTAACTTATGAGTCGAGGTGAAGTGAGTAAAGTAACCCGCAAAAAAGTCACACCAAGTCTAGCTACTCTCATTCTCAATCTCACGACGAGATCTTATTTCTTTACACGATTGCAATGTTTTCCCATTAGCTCACCTGAGTTTGGTGTTCGTCTGACGTGGTTTGCGCTACACACTTATTATAAAATATTGTATTCTCCGTGGAGCAACTGTAACTTTTTCTACATTAGAATTGCATCATCCTAGGTAGTATGAATAAAGTCTTTAGAAGATCATAGGATTTCTTGAAAGGCTGTAAAGATATCATATTTATTTATAAATGAATCAAAAGAGATCCAAAACAGGTAGTAGTCGTAGTAGGAGTAGTCTATAGTAAGTTAAATGTGGTTTGTAGAGAGGCAGACTCATCTATATCTTTAATGATGGCATGAGAATATCGTAAGAAGACAGTCACGCTACTTACATAATAATATATGAAGGGATAAGGAGAGCAAAAGTCGTGGCTATAGAGTGTCCAAGAGACGCCAACTGATTTGAAAGTCAATTGGCAGGGAAGGGAAAGGTAAAAAATGTGAGACTGCGACAGTGACAGTGCGCTGAATGATTCCCCTGAGTTACACAAAAGTTATGATACCTGTTCACATTCGAATTACGTTTGATTCTGAATTGTACAAATTGATGGGAATTCAAAGCACGAGCCTGACGGCTCTGACAGAGCAAATCAGATAGGAGATGCTTGTGCGTGCGTGGTTTGGCCTGGCTCTCCATCTAATCTAATATTATGTAGTAGTAATGGTAGTAGCAAAGCAGGCATGCCATTTCTAAGCCCTCTCGCTATGTAATATGTAGATAATATTATGAATGTACTTTGTTCACTCTCCTGTGCACATTGAACTGACGCACGGTGGACTGAAAATGGAGGCTGCGACGAAAAAGTTGGAATTACTCCATACATAATACATAATAAGTAGGAAAAGCGATACATAATACTCTTAGAAATCCCAAGTAAGTAGATTCACATTACGTATACAATACAGACACACACACACACACACACATACTATTCCGAGCTATTCGTAATAATATTTGTAGTTCAGACTTTCCCAGAGTGCACTCACTCTCTACTAATCGGAGCTTGGCAGAGATTTGATAGTGTGATAGGGGCATAGGCATGCAAACGACTAAATGAACCTCGTCTCTCTCTATACATGTAGCTACAAATAATATTATATCATAATATGTAAGATTTGTTAAGGGATCGTGTGGAAATATTATGGCTTAATATCCGACAGACTAGAAATCACATCTTCTTATGATGAGGAATATTATTTGTATAGGAGGAAAGTGATGGGTAATATAATGAAATGTAATGCTTGGCCATGCAGACGTGCAATGGCCCTTTTCCAATCAGTCACCACTAGTCACTAGTCAAGAGTAAGGAAACACAGGGATAGCGTATGGGAGTTAGAGAAATCCTATAGTTAACACGTAGTCACTTATAGCTAATACTTAGGCAGTCACTCATCATCAGTCAAGTCCTAGTCACAACTGGATGTGTGCACTTATTGCGATTATAATATTATTATTATGATAGTTAGGTGCATAGGGAGTTATTGCATAATGTTGTTATGCATGTACATAGCGCAGGTAAATAAATAAAAGAGGCAGGCCATAATGATCTAGACATTACCTATCCTTTTACTTAATATCATATCCATAGAGAATTATTATTATGCGTCTACTCCACACCATTACATGCGTGCATAGCTCTAATAGCTAAACTAACTTCATAATAATATTATATCTACTACATATATCCTATACTATATATATACTTATAATATAGCTAGCTATATGTAATGGTAATCTCTACGGCTCCTCGTAGAACATAGTTCCTTAATACTCGCTGAATTTTATGCATTGTGTGTATAAAAGGAAAACGGACGGGTTCGTCTGGATGGAGAAGGGAAGAAGGAGAGCGAGAGAGATGAAGGAATGAAAAGAAGGAGGGTAAAATGTTGATTTAAGCAAGAGTTGAAGTATCATGTCATGACATAAAAGGTAATGGTAAGTAAAGCATCAGAGGATTGAATGGAGGAAATCCCGACCAAACCAACTTCTCTCTTGATGGCTAACTTATCTTTAGCACAACTCACATCACAATTCTACATACGCATCTCTGCTCTCCTTACAATTGCGTCTTCACTCTTCCATAATCCCATCAAGACTTACTTTTCCACATTCACCTTCCCTTCTACCTTCCTTTCCTCCTCCAATCTTATGCAACACTTTATTATGCATTTACACAAGACCAGAGACCCAACTCAACTCTTCTCCCTCTCCTTCTCCTTCCTAGGCACACACACAAATATTATACACAACAATTGTCTAACTTTTATAAGCCTTCAAAATATCATGCACGACATGCGGAGAACAACTTTTATTCCAGGAGACACAAAAATATCTCTAATTCGACTATTTGCTCAACTCTGTATCATATTTCTATAAGTACGTCTTACACTTATCTCTAGATAAGTAAATTATCTTTTTACTAAGCTTCACCGAACTATAATAGAAAGCAATAGGCATTTAGGCTCACATCAAATCTTCCTCTTATTTACTTCTCTAAACGAGGACGTCCAATCTAACATAGTAGCGTTTCAGCATTCTGATGCTAATTTTATGTGTAGCACGCACTATGGACACATGACATTCACATTTCGACAATGGTAACCAATGTAAACAGCCCAAATCCTTAAAAAAGGGCTGAACCCTTTGAGAAGAATAAAAACTGGTAAAATTCTTCGTATTTTTTTTCTTTCCCTGGGTTTTAAAACATTCTTATGAACAATCAAGAAAGTTTTTTTAAGAATTCAATAAATTCGTCCTGGTTTTTCTACGACTTTTAATGAATTAAAATTAAATGGACGTGAATACAAATTCTCCAAGTCAAGTTCATTGTAACCATGTGAATTTGAAAGTATGTAATATTATGTAAATATGTGTATTAAAAGGCTATTTGCATTTGTTCGTCTCAGTTATTGGTGGAAAGGATTACAAATCATTGCAGACAAATTGTTTTATGCCGTCAGAATAACAACTACATCAACAATACAATAATACAACTGAACAATTTATGACCGACAAATAAAAGCCTGAGTATATGCATTTATTGTACTAATATACTTTATAATAGTTCTTGTTGTTACATTTAAGAGCAATTTCATTGCATTCATGAATTGCATAGCAATTTTTTTCAACGGCTTTAAATGTAAACTATCGAACAAGTACCTACGAGCATTTCATGCATGCATATTTCAGTTAAATTAGTCTACGGGAAATATGTTTATTAAATCCAAGGGTTCGTCCTCTGAATCTAAGAAAATTTATCATAGTTTCAATTTAAAATGCAATAGTAATGAAATGTTAGGAATAAAAGTCAGAAAAAACTCATGAATTTGTTTATGTATCTTTGTATATGTAATAGAAGTAGAATGTGGATAGACATCTCAATACTAGATCGTCCGCCTACTTTATATATCCATCCTAATACTTATCTATTGATTGTTTCGAGGCTAATGAAAAGTAAATGAGGCAAAACAAATGTTTTGCATAAGTGTATACGAAGGAGGCAATGTAGGGATGACACACAGAGCTTTATTATGTGCACTCGGTGCGTAAGTTCATTTCATACATGCGCTACGCACAGAGCTGAACAAATAAACATATTTTATTATCATAAAATTGAAATGAAGTGTTCAACTTGTTTGTGCCGTTCGTATAGGCTAAGGATATAGCTAGGCATGAAGAGTCTTGCATTTTTTAGCCCGGAGGAACACATGCTGCAGCCTAAAGACACAAGTGACTTGAGAGTTTTACAACTCTTATTTTCCTCATTCCTTTACATGGCCTGACGTGCTATTCGCTTTCGTGATTTGAATCATCAAGTAAAACTCTACTTTAGTAAGTTATGCTCAACTTCTCCAGTCAAAACTCCAATTACATATATTGATAGAAAGAAGGCTTAGTGCCACAGTCTCTTGCACACATTTTTTCTCTGCCAAAACAAAAAGCGGCTTATAATATGAGAGTGCATATAAAGTAGGTCCTCCAATGTATACAGAATAAGCTATTCAGCGTCTCTAGTATAAATGTATACCATTATATCCTACAAGGTTCCGTATTGTCAAAACAGCGAAGAATTTCCTTATCAGACAAACAGACGTTGTAACTCTAGCAGTTTTAAATAAGCGTAGATTTTGTTGAGTTGTAGCGGTTGTGTATTAAAAATTCAATAGAAAACGGAACAACTTCTTCCCATGAATTATAAAGAATATTCAAAAGACAAGTCTCGTTTGTAGGAAGTGCTCATATGGGTTTACTTGTTTCTGTACTTTTTAAAACAGAGCCAAGGGCAAAGAACCTGATTAAATAATAAACATATTAGAATAGACTCATGGGGAAAAGGTCCATATACGCACCTAGAAAGCTCTAAACATATCCACGACGAACTCTCTTCCATTTTCTGCCTATCACCTTAGGTGTAGCACATTATGGGATTTGAATAACTATTATGGATTCTATTGTTTTATAATATACGCATTCATCGATCGCATATTCACATAGAGTCTATATACTTAGGTACCTACGTAGCTACATAAAGTAAGGAGACATGAGATGCATTAGACAGCTGCAGCAGGGAGAACAAGAGCTTCATTGTAATAAACTTTATCCCAATATCTGTGAATGTCTACGTACTCCCACTCCAAATTTTCCAGTCAGTCAAATTAACATTCCTCTCAAAACGGTCACCAGTTCAAATCCCAAAATTAAATACTTCCTTCTTTTTCACACACGATTTTTGTGCTATCCAATTCGATGTGGGCAACTGCATAGCAGTACAAAGTGGGAGATTAATCATTTATTCTTCTACTTATTCAAATTTTTTTGATAGAATACGCTAGGTCAGTGTATTTTGAAGAAAATACTGGAAAAGTAGCCATCTTTGCATATTTTGACTTCGAATCTATCGAAATGCGTTTTATTTATTAATTCTTGCTTATATTGTATAAAGATACGTCACTTACGGCATTATAAAAGTTATTTATATCTCATTAGGCCTCATATTTTTTAAATATGCAAATTGGAGTAAGACAATAAGAAGAAAATGCCTAGCTAACCTGGGTGTACAAAATTTATGTTTATTCTGGGAAGAGTAGGTACCTCTATCGACTTTCCTGGGGGTACTACAATAGTGCGCAAGATCGAGTCGAGTCACATTTGAGTCTATAATAAGTAGGTATTTTAGGGTATCTTTGGATATTCTAAAGTATCTTAGCTTATTATAGGGTATCGTAAGACATTTTAGGGTATTTTAAGATATTCTAGGGTATTTTAAGATACTATAGGGTATTTTAGGGTATCCCAGGCTATATTAGGTTATCCTAGGGCATAATATTATTGGGGTGTATTAAGGTATCCTAGGGTAACTCGAGAAGTCTTAGCACAGTACAAGGATACTAATAAATATTAGTGTAGCAGGGAAATTTTGCCTGAGCCCAGTGGAAAGAAAAGCGATTGTGAATTTTGTGAAAGAACGGTTTGTGGAAGTTGCTTTCTCTTCCCTTCTGCGAATTATTCTTCATCTTTACTTCCTCTCTCTTTTTCTTCACAATAATAATAATGGGATCCTATTCTCTCTGATTCAAGTTTAAATCAGAGCTGCTTTCACTCTGACATATACGTGTATTTGTAATAAAGTATGCGTATGTAAGTGACACATAGTAGTCTGAGCAGTAACTTGAATCATAAACGCAGAAAATATACGAAGTAGTAAAATAATGTAGAAAGATGAAGTCGACGAGAAGGACTATATAATATTTTCTTATCGCAAACTAACACAGCATTATTAATGTAGCCTTTCTTTCAGCGGCCTGGGCTTAGACATGGAAAAAGGGACGATAAGGAAAAGTTAAGATTTCTTAGGAAAGTGGAGATCCAGGCTCGCTCTCCTTTCTTGATTTCCTACCCCCATGCAAACGATGTCAATGCGACTACACAGAGAAAGAGGCAGGCAGGCAGGATCTAGCATAGTCGTCCCTAGCTCTCTATCTCAATCCAAGTAGAATTACTAATAGTATAACTTTCTATATTGTACATAAATAAATGCTTTTTCCTCCATTTTATTTGTGGAGGAGAGAGAGAGAGGAGTCATTGTACTCCGAAGGGAATGCACCGCGAGGAATATGCACAAACGTTTGGCAGCTCTCGACTCATTTATATTCACAATATGTACATTGTGCAATATTTCATTAAATTATATTGTAAAACAGTAGTAAAAGATAAATCCGGGATTCCTGTACAGATATCCTTATGCTTCCCTGTCTTCCGTTGAATGAATTCAGTCGAAGAGAATTCGTGAAGTGAAAGTAAAGTGAAAGTTACTGGCTCACATTTCCATGTTCAAAATACCATTTGGCTCACGCCTCTGAATACTTTCCATTACTTCTATTCTATCAGATATAGTTATTCTCCCAAGGCATATTTTCTTTCTCCTCCGACAACCTTTGCTTCCTAAGGAATCTGACTAAAACTTCACTAATAGAATATCCTCCCTCTAATTCTACTCGGGAAACACAAGACAGAATATACAATCAAAACAAGATAAGATGAAGATATTCAACGTACACGCAAATCAAAATTCTGTCCCCAAAAACTCATACTCTTCCATTAGCACCACTAATTTATTATGCGCCTTAAAATTCAACGAGAACATTCTTTTTCTGATAGCTTTGTGATGTGTCTCTAAGGGAAACACGGTGCCAAAACCACGGACTCATTTTCAGATATCAAGTAATCATTAAGAATAAGTTGCATCTTTTTTCCTTGTTCCTTTGACTTTTTACAATTTGATACAGTTGCGTAACAGTAAAAAATATGCTTAATGGCCCAAATGATAAATATATTATATTCCCAATGGAATTAAAGCTTTAGTAATGCTGTTGTTTCATTTCAATCGAAGACGTTCTTTGATCTGTCGGATACGCGCGTCACTCCCTCAAAGTATTTTATATCAATTTGGGTTCAAATTTCTCATTATTGTCGAAAACTCGTGATTTCCACTAATGAATGGCAAACATTTTCTATCAAACAGTCGAAATTGGATGACATTTCGATACACGGAAGTTGTTTGCTAACGTAAGTATGCTTTAATGTGTTGTTTTTATGCGTCACATTTGTAGCAACGTGACTGTGAGTGTGATCATATATCAGAAACATGTGAATTGAATCGAATAAATTTTTCGATTATCTTGAAGACGTGACGGATTTTAGGCATCGATTCACATGAATTCTTTCTTGCACACACAAACAACGTAATCTGTACGGTGGCACCAAGCAACACAAAAAAGAACAATAAAAAGTGATTTTTCGGAAAGAGCTTAATTTACTTACAGTTTATTTAAGTTTGGGCTGTTGGCAAAGAGGAGATCTGGAATGCTTCGAAGTCGGTTGCTGCTCAATCGTCTGCAAAATAAACAAAGAAACCAATTTTTATTCCAAACAATTTCAAGACACGACACATCAACCTATGGCAAGTTAAACTCAGCCACAGCCAACAAAAAATTCTTCTTAGACTCACGGAACGCACTACACTACAACCTACAATGCTAGCTACCACACACGACACACACTACACACACAACACATACCATAAATAAACCATGAACTTATAGTGTCAATCTTCATTTTTACTTCCTAGTATACGCATTGCCCCAATCTACCCGCTATATCGCCTTGTTGAAACAAAAATGCTTCCAGTTAACAACGAGAATTGAGGCCTATAGGTTTTTGCTGGGATTCCTGTCCCATTCAAGAAAACTTGAAACCTACCTAAGCATAATAAATACCTTTAGCCGATATCCCGTTGTTTTAAATTGCACTAATATATTTCAAAAATATATTTTGTCATTTTATTTTTTATCAAATATAGTTTTTTTAATTTTTAATATAAAAGTAAATTAATTTGATATTAGTATTTAGCTAGTGGGAAAGCTTGGAAATTTATTTTTTAATTATTTTAGAAAAGATTGTAGTTACTGTAACATGGATTTTTTGAATCCAGATGAAAAACATGTCTAAATTGATTCCGTTTACAGAGTTTACTTTTTTAGAGCTCAATATTAAAAACTGTGGTTTTGTAATTTAAAGATAACTAAGGATGCTATAAAAACTTGTAGGAAAAGGAAATGTCTAAATAAATGTGAAGAATTAGGTGGACCGGGTGGACGTCATGCATCTCCCTTTTCCCTAAGCTTCCTTCTATTTCCAAGTTAATCTTTAAATGGAGATGGACTCAAGTATGTAAACTTGCATTACTACGTCCTGTACATGTTCATCTTGTTTTTATAGATACGTCTGTTACCTAGCACCTAAAACCATTATTGCATTCTGGCTAGTGGCTATACTAGCTTCTTAGCTTATCGTGAGCTTTAATTTTTTACTCTGTCATGTAAGTGCAGATGGATATAGGAGACGCAGAACAATAATATTGTATCTTGCAAGTCTAGCCCAGCTAACTATATCTGTTAGATAGAAAAGCTGCTGGTTTCTGTAAATCAAGTAGATCGGTGGAAGGAATACGTCTTAAGTCTTAACTCTTAATCTAGGCAAGCCAAGGAAAGCAATGAAATGGAATTTGAGACAAAGTATAGTTCACAGGTCAAGCAACAATAACTCCGAGTCAGAGTTAATCCCAGATGGATAAGTGTAAAACTCAGTCAACCCATCGGGATGCTTTTTATCACACGCAACTAAGAGGTGACATGGTTTGGCTTTCCGCTCATGAGAGCTCCACAAACACGCGTGCCATTCCGTCCAGCCAATATCCCCCAAAATGCCCTTTTTATCATAGCACGCTAAGTCCTCTACCAAGTAATTGTGCTCAATTGTACCTATAACCCCTCTGAATCACAATATTCAATACTAACAAATTCTAGGATAACTTAATACCTAAATGACATCCTTCTATACTCTTTTTTTATCGTAAGATTCAGCTGGCCTTTGCTCTTTTACTCTGAAAGTCTAGTGTCTAGTCTCAATCCCATAAATGGTAAAAGGACGGTAAATTACGAAAAACTAATATGTAAATCCAATTCAAAGAAAGACACTAGGTAAGCCACTTATGTTTGATGTATAGCCACGGTATAATAATAATGTACGGATATAGTGAAACCAAATTCATTTATTACCTACATAAACTATTTTCATTATCAGTTCCAGAAAATAAATTCAGGAGACACACGCTAGCACTGCTAGCACATGTATTACAAAAACAAACGGTCTGTGGTTAAAGAAAGCGAAAAAATGCTATTAGATATAATATGGTTACAAACTTGTACATAAATTGAAATTATTTTTGTCTCAAAATATTTAAGTATTGAAGTTATAAATATAAAGAGCTAAGAAGACTATCTGTCATGGCATTATTATATTATGACCATAAAAGCAAAATTGATAAGCATTTAAGGGATAAATATTTTTAATTTTAGATATAATACTCAAGCTCTAATTGTACGATGGCTACATAGTCTCTACAGGTACAAAAGCATCCACTTCGTGTCAAAAAAGACAAAGAAATTGTGATGGTTAGTGTAGCAGAAGAAATTTTTAGCGGGAGTCTGCAATTCTGTTGCACGGGAGCAGCAGAAGTGTTTATTTGTGTAGACAGATGTGTAAGAAACGGAACGTGTATGTATCAACGAATGGTGTGTCGGTGTGGGTGTAGGAACGTAGGCTAGGAAGTGTTGCAAATAAATCCCCCAGCGGTCAACGAATTAGGTAGTGCGGTCGTCGGTTGTGTTGCTGCGAGAGTGGCCATGGCCTGCTAAGTGTATGTCCTCTTTGTCGTGGTCGGGCGAGCATTATGGCATTTGCGTATGTATGCGAGTTTTGTGTGGTGACAACTTAGACAAGTCGAAAGGAGAATGGGAACATATTGGCAGAGAATATTGCGGCAGGGACGTGCTCGGCCTCTTGTTCACATCGTATTCAGCCCACTAAGAAAACAAGGTACAATGCAACGATAACTGTCCCCATAAAGTATGGACAATATTGGAAAGTAAACTATCACGTCGGTTGTGTGAAATAAATTCGAGCTGAGCCGACCATTACTTTCACTTATTGCCCGAATCTCAGACTTTCTCTGAAGGCCAGACCAGCAACATTCATTAGCTCCCTCCACTACTTATCTGAGGAAATCCGACAAGACGACCATTGCGTACACACACACACACAATGTCTAGAGATGTGACAGAAAGTAGAGGACGGGCCCGTATCCATTACTTGATTTGAGCAATAACCCATCCACGGAGTCAGAGTCAACTCATTGTGAGAAACAGAAAGACGCATCCTTTCAGATTTCCTCCTCCAGACCCTTCTTTCCTTTCTCTCGACAATAAAACGCCGAGATTCTCTAAAGGTATTCTCCATTTTAGATGTCAATTCTTGTGCATGGAGAGCGGAGCTCCTTTCTGCCTTCCTTTCTACTCCTTTCCCTTCCATTTTCTCATTCAATTCCCTACCGCCACCGCGACTACACTACAGTGTCTTTCAAAACTATTCATTTTCACTATGCAAATTTTGTAAGTGAAACAAAAAAGAGTTTTAAGGTGAAATTTTATATTCACTTCCAAATTTTCATTTCGTTTTATATCTGAGGTGATTTTATTTATGTGCTGGAGTATTTCTTCCGAGAGAAAAAAGAGTCACCATTTTACAATGCATTGAAAGATTGTTATAAGGCTGAAGACAAAAAATTATTACTGGGGTACTGAGCAATAACGTTTGAAATTGTCTGTAATGATAAGATGTGACGGAATGGGGAATAGTTTGAAGACTAACCCTGTAGAGTGTGGTGAGGGAGGATGAAGTAAATTCTATGCAAGTGTGCTAAAGTGCCAAGGAATGCATTCCTTCCTTTTCCGGTGCCTATCTCGACTGTGACTGAATCTTTTAAGATTTGGAGCATTTGACAGGACTTTAGGACGGCTTTAGTTAATACCCATGGAAAATTAACGGAATAATAGGGAAATCAGAAGATTTGAGTTGTGACAGAGGTAAGGAAAGGATAGGCATAATAATATTTATCAACGTTTTGCAGAGATGAAAGGGAAAGAGAGTCGTCGAGAAGGAATGGCTGGAAAAAGTCGAGAAAATCTCGGGCGACAAAAGGCAACGAAGCAAATGTGAAACATGAAGGGAAGTTTTATGTTCTGCTCAGCCAAGTCAAGCTAAACTAATCGTAAGCCAAGTGAACTAAAACTAAAGGCACCTACTTACTCCTTCTGTATATTCTGTAGCTGTAGAGGAAAAAGAGACGGAGAGAGAGTTTGAGTCGTACTTACTAGGAGATGAGGTAGCTAGATCCTCTTTGGACTAATGCTGTCTGTACATTGGCTTGTAAGCTTTGCTAAGTTCTTATCTGCTCTGCTTTACCTATTTACGTAAGACCAGTAAGTAGCATTTGTATTTCTCTGAGGAGGTAATTGAATTGACTGCTTCCCGTTACTCGTCTCTGAGATTAGTCCAGACCAGAGTAGCGAGGAGTGCATTAGGAAAGGTATGATGGTGAAAATATATATAGGATCCCGTTTGGAACTATGCAGATGGATTGAAGAAATAAATGCAAAGCAAAAGGGAAGAGAGGTGGACGTCTGAAAAGGACAGGCGAAATGCTGTGAGATTTTCTGCCTCCCAGAAATCCGAATAATAAACAATGGTTAGGAGAAATGTAATTATATAAGGAGAAAAAATAGTCTTGAAAGACTCCTTGAGGCTTCCACATTTTTTACTCCTTTAATAACAATAGAAGACTCGCATAAAGAGTCTCGTAATGATGGGTTTCAACTTTTTCGTTTTGTGTATGTACACAAGCTATCAGTAGTTACATCACGATCAAGAATCGAAACATGTGAGTAGCTACGTAGGTATGCATCTCGAGGAGCAATGGGTGGCAGTCCTTGCTCGCAACATATTTATTACCTATACTTACTTTACTACTACATACTACTACTTACCAGTCTCTACAACACTATGCCCGGGAATATATCTCTCTCTCTCTCTCTCTCTCTCTCTCGACATTAGATAACTTGTCCTCTCTATCTTCTTCTTCTTGTTGTTCTCTAGTGGAACGTGGGGCTATAACAATAGCAATGTATAATATTGTAATATTTCTGATCTCTGCCTACTCTTCAGCTTCTTGCACTCTCATTCTTTAACTCATCCAAATATTCATTCACTCTCCAGCCATAATACATAAGGATACGACGCTAAATGAATATTATAAACTTCCATTCCTAACAGTAGATTTAAAACAGTAGAGTGCATGGAATAGGAAAGGAGTGAATAGTAGTAGTAAGTAGTGTGTGGTGGTTGATGGAGCCAAGAATCAAGTTATCCCTCAGTCAATCCAATCCCACAAGCCAAAGGATGCTCTTGGAAAACAAGTCCTCGACTCAATGGACTAAACCAATAGATGGTAATAAAATATTGCCTCTATAAGGCTCAGATTGAACAGATACATTGCTAAGTATGCATATTACATTGGCATTTACATTAATATCTCCTTCTTGCACTTGCATCATAAATGCACACT
>JABASI010001924.1:0-22073 GCA_019776505.1 Tomocerus nigrus
ACCTTTAAATAATTGGACTGTAGCAGAGCTTTACCAACGTCGTGGGTAGAAACTTCAAATGAACCAAAACGTTGTAGGCCGTAATAATTAATAAATCCTTGAGTTTTTAAAGAATTAACTGCTTCCTCAAGGATGGAATCCGATTCGACTTCGACGTTCTTTAACAAGATAGTGAAATGATTTCCAGTTAAACTTCCAAGAAATATTGGTGTTGTCAAATATTCAAAATTCCCAAGTTTCGAATTCTTTGAATAATCAGATATCTCGACTAGCCTGGTCGCGTCAATATTCGCGATCGAGATTCGCTGAGTCGTTTTTGCTTGCCGATCTTTTGTTCCCGCATAACTTATTAGATTGGGTTTTAGACTAAATATAAAAATCAAATAATTAAAATTCATAAATAAGTATTTGATTTTATAAAAAGGCGTAAATGAAGGTAGTTCCACAGTTCCACTCACTTTAACTTTTTGGCAATGTATCCTATCACATTAGAAGTGTCTAAACCTTCTTTATATAAAACGCAATGGGTATATTTAGCCCGGTTTGCTGGACGGCGAAAGGTTTTGCCTTAAAGAAAAACATCACAATTTTAACATTTCGCATCATTCGTTGATGAAATTTTTGTGCACTTTTTAAATTGTGAAAAAGCAAAAATAATTACTTGATTGTGCAGAAACAACAATGAATTTCTGTCCATCCCTATCCACGGTCGTTGAAGCGACCTTGTCGAACTTGGATATCCAGTTATGAACTTTAGTACGCTCATCTTTGGCTAAATCAGTCACCTGAAGGAACAGAAACATAAACATGCGTTAGCTAATTCTCCCCGAAAATAATGTAAAAACTAATTTAATATGTTTCCAAAAGTATGTACGTTTATCTCAACAACAGCTTTCCGAAAATTTCCTCTCTTTTCTATTATGTCTTCTTGTAAGTCAGAAATTTTCTTCCTAACTTCTTCAGTAAGACATTTAGTAACATCTAAATCTTCGTGGCTGTCGGCCTTTTTTTCTGGAAAAATATCAAAAATTTCAAAACTCTGACCTGACACATTAGAACATCCATTACTATTACTACGAATTAAATAATTAGCAACATACCTTCCACAGGGGGTGCCAAAGACGTTAATCTGACAATATTTCCGTCCAAGTCAATTTCGTGGACGTGGAAGTCGGAATACCTATAACGAAATAACGAATAGAATTTTTGATATTTATAACTGCCAAACTACATAATTACGGTAGGTAAAACCAACTCTGTAATTTTTAATGGTGGTTTACAAATTACCTTTCTTTAAGAGTAGCATGAAACCTTTGGTGATTCCCAACTCGAAGCAAAATTCCAACTTGATTTTCTAATCTTACAACCGTATGTGTCTTCTCTCCAGCCGTATTTCCTGATCCAGACGACATAATTCAATTTCCTCTTCCAGAAAATGTAATTTGGTATGCTGGAAAATCCAAGGCAACTTTCAGTGATTTTAAAATAATGTTTTCTCTTTGAAATCGAAATCCTTTCGTTTAGATCCAACTTTTCAAGATTCCACGCGAGCTAAAGCTAACCTTCTGGCTACACAAATGCGGTGCCTTTGATTTATGCGCTCCTGCAAGAATTCTCCAACGTGATCTCATTTTGAACTGGAGGATAGCGAAATCAATCCAAATAAATTGACACAACAAAACAAACAAGAGAATCTAACGAATCTTACGAAACGATCATTCATAACAAAGATCATCCGTGGATTAGTCTTGAACAACTGCTGCATCTCCACTCTCTACCAAAATTTCGGAAATCTGAGCATGAAATTTTGAAAGAAAGGTAAGGTTTTGACATTTCCATTAGAATGTATTTGAAAACACTCTAAGATTCATGTTTAATTCATAATTCTCTCTGTATTTCCTGCCAAAAAGATACTTTTGAGCTCATCCAAATAATATTATACCATACCAAACTAACCAAAACAATTTGTAAACTATAGGAATTCTGGGATCTTAAAGGAGAAATAAAAAGATATGATTTAAACTCAAAGATGTCTCAAGTAGAATACTCACACGATTTTGAAGACGTATCGGTCTCCGGCTCCGTGTCAGCCGACACTTCACAATTCGTCCAGTCACAGTCGGAAGATTTTGAAGCTGACGAAGTAGTAGATGAATGTATATCGGATGACGACGAAGTTTCAGATAAAGTCGTAGCAAAACAACCACTAGCGACTGGAAAAGCTGATCCAAATCTCGCTGGAGGTGATTGCTACCCAGTTGATAATTATTTTTGTATCTACCAATAAGTTGTATGCTAATAGGGTCATTTTAATATTTTTGTTTCCTTAGATGATGTCAAAAGTGAAGCAGAGTCTTCGTCTAAATCAGCGGCAACATTGGATGAAGTTAAAAAGTTCTTTGAAACGACAGGAGATGATGGAGAAAATGCTCCTACACCTGATATGGCTGAAATCGAAAGTATTATGCGTAAGCTTGATAAATTAGAAAAAGCTCAGTCTGTGTTGGAAACAACATTAAATCTAGACTGGATTGATAACAACCCGGAATTTGCCGCATCTGCTCAGCATTTCCACTCGAATGTTTCCGATCCGAATATGGAAAATATCTCTGATGCCCTTTCAGCTGAACTTAATTCTGTAGAGCAATTAATCAAAATGGAGTCAAAATCCCTGGAGATGTACAAAAAAAGATCCACACAAAATTCAGCAGCTGCCTCGACAGCCTCTGGTGCTGTTGGAGATCGATCTCTCGAAGATGTGCTCAAGGAGTACAACGAATTAGAACAAAGTGTCAGTGCTGATATTGATGATGTTGTCAAACCGATTCCAACGGAGCCGATATCGCATAGCCCAATGAAAATGGCTACTACTCAAAGAAAAACTGGTGATGGAAACTCTTCTACAAATAGTCCTAAGAATAGTCCCACCAAAAAAGTACGACCGAAGTCAGCAGGAAAAAACCAATTACTACGATCTCAGAATTTCACTGACAAATTTAACGATTTGGTGAATAGCGAATTGCTGAAAGAATCTGAAGTCCTTGCTGGATCATCTCAACAAAGTCGTGTGGCAAGAAGTCACAGCTATGACGCCAATGGTGACACTGAGCCAGGAAAATATAATCCTCGATCTGTTTACGGTGCAACTAAGACAGTAGTGACTAGAAAGAAATTGAGTGCATCTAGAAATCGGCGACCTGGCAGCACCAGTGCAGAAAATTCTGAGTCGAACAAAGTAAGTTTATTTCAAAAATAAATTCAGAGCACTTTATTAAATAAATAATTACAAACTTAAATTAAATATTTTAAATAAAAAATATAATTTCCATTCCAGGTGCGGTTCCCTTCATCAAAAATGGGAGCTGGAGAAGGGATTCTATTACTCGACGAAATTATCGCCTCGTCTCCAGAAATCGGTGCTGGGACAAATTCCTATGTAATTGAAAAGCTAAAAACGGAAATGTCAAGACAGGAAACACTGATCGAAGCCTATCAAACTGACAGCCAGAAATTGTACAGTCAGCTTAAAAACTCTCAGGTAATTAAAATCTCAATGTTACCAAAATATTCGGGGGAAAAATTATCGAAAGGCTTAAAAATTAGAAACAAGTTACAAGATAGAAAACGGATTGACAATAATTAATTGCAATTCAGCAAGCTTTGACTTTTAAGTTTATCTTATTGGCATTTTGTCAAATCCTCAATAGTTATCATTATTTGGTTCTGAGCGCAATTTTACAGAAAGACTACGGGCAAGTGCTGCAACTCCGTTGAATGTTTCTTCTCCAGTTGCCCTAATCTGACTGGCTGGCAAATTAAATCCAAATCTTCCAGTATCGCGGAGTTCAAGACAATAAGAGTATTTGATTCCAGCAGATCCTGGAGAAAGATTACAAAAAACAATTAAGAATGCAAAGTTTTTTCGAGAAATATTCAGAAAATATTTGCAAATAGTTTAATTGCTAACCTTTAGCCCAATCGTCGGATCCTCCAGCAGCGGCGTAGAGCAAATCAGGAGCAGTTCCAACTCTGTAGCTTGTTCCGTATGTCCTAGTCAAAGCAGATTGTCCAACTCTTGCCATTCTCATCAGTTCATTGTAGTCAGCTGGCTTTTGTGATTTGCTGAATCCCCAAGGTACGAGCCACATTTGAGAATAAGCGTGGAATGTCAGGTACATCTTCAATTTGGATCTCAAAGCCATGATGGCACGGGACACGGCTGCAGTTTCAGGCTCAGAGAAAGCTCGGGGTCCGTGGTAGATGTCGGAGCAGGGATCGTTGCTGGAACCGGCTACTGCCCACATGTATCCCCAGTTTCTGTTAGGGTCAACTCCACGGCACCGTCCGTTTCCTCCGGAGCGTGTCTTTCTCCAATAACGATCGTTCGTGTGCGTGTATTCATAGCCGTCGACGTTGACGATGGGGACGAAGTACCTGTTCAATTGAGACACAATTATTATTCACTTGGAAATAATCAGATAAACTTTTGAAAGTAGACTTTAGAAACATTTTAGAATCTCAAAATACTGTTTTCAGCCAAAAATGACTAAAAACCACGGAAAATCTTGTATTTTTGTCTCGTTTGGCGAATTGTTTCAGTTTTTTGGAATTTAATGGAATCCTCCTTATTTTATACAGTTAATATGAAATGGTTAATTTGTACCAGTCGAATTTATCGGTCAAATCCTTGCTGTTCGGGTCGTTGATCAGTTTGTCCATCATGTAGGTGACTGTAGCTGGAGAAATCCATTCTCTTGCATGCATACCACCATCGAGCCAAATGCCCGGCTTATTTCCTGTTCCGATACGGATCAAACCAATCTCTCGGCCTTCAGTAGATGTTCCAATTGCTTGGTAGGCTACCATATTGTCACGTCTTGCCATGGCACGGGAATATTCCATGATTACTGCAAAAAATTGAAAAGAATCAGTTTTAATTCTGGAAAAGACAAAATGGCTCATAAAATGTCCTAATGACAAATGACGGTGCATTTAACTTTTAAATTTTTCTTACCGTCGTAGCGTTGATAAGCATTCCAGTTCATTCGTGTAGCACGACCTTCGAGCGTGGTGTCCTCAGAAAGTGTTTCAACAAAAGCTGTTGGGTTTTCTTGACGGATGAGTTCATCGGCATCATGGAAAACAACTTCATGGTTCATTCCAAGTTGGGTGAATAATTCTTGAACATAGGAGACTTGTTTTGGTGATGCCAAAATATCCGTTGTCTGATTCACTTTTGGGTAGGTCCAGAAGTGGACACCTGTTGACAAATTCCATGCAACGTTAGGGACGATGGCGAATGTAATTTATGTATGCATCGACTAAAGAAAAAAATGCATTTACCGTGCATGCCATCTAAAATGAGGAGAGATTTGGCGAGATCTTCTTTTTCTATGGGATGTGTCCTCAGCAATTTATATCCAGCGTAGGATTTTCGTCCTAAATATTGCTCATCTTCCGTCGTTGGGTTTGCACTGGCTTGTAAACTGACAGCTAATAGCCATATTATAAACGGGAACAGTATCCTCGTCGAATTCCCCATCACTACAGATAAATTATTGCGTTACATGTAAATGTAAAATGATGTAATAGACTTAAATCTACACTCAAATGCTGTATAGATAATAGATACTCTAACTTAAATTATATAATCTTCGCTACAGATATAATTCTACTGTCAGTTACAAAGAATTGCAAAAAAAGAGCGATTAGTTTATGAAAATGCAAAAAATGATATACGAGATAAGATTATAAGATGAGATTTACAAAAATGACAAATGACAATTCCGTTTCTTCGCCGTATAGTAGCAATAGCAACTCTTAAATGATCACAACGTCCTATATGATCGTGTATCAAAGATACTAATGCTAAATCTTAGCTTTGGTCTTCATGCAGATGTTCTAAAGGATAAAAACTTGTCAGACAGACAGTCTATCTATTGCATTTTACATGCAAGCGTAAAATTAGGAAATCTATTACCTTTAAATGTCATAATAATATTTTGTTTAGGAATGGTATTGCTTTTTTACTATGTGTGATAAGATTTTAGAGATAGTCAGAGATAAAAGTGTATTGGTAAATGGTGGTAGTTAGTTAAATAGTATTAAGATTTATATTAGGCTGTTTAAATGCAAGTGTTTTCACTTTCAGCTTCGTGTGGTGTGTTACATGAAGTGAATGCAGGACTAAATTTACATGACTCGGTTAAAATTGTTTTTCTTATTTTGCTAATCCTGTGCAGTGTGTCCTAGGAGTGAGTGAGGATTTTTAAATGGCACAAATAGCCAAGTAGTGTGTTATGACTAGCAGGATTCGCATGTTGAAATGAGCGAAAATAAACTGTCAGGTACGTTAGAGTTAGAGTTAGTTGTCCTTTGAAGAAATTCATTCTTGCATCTGCTCACTGCTCTGTTTGTTCATTAGTTAAGCTTCGTTTTACAAACTACCTAAATGCAACTGCAACTCTAAACTCTACATACTCTAACTCATGTAAAATCAAAGAGAGAATCTTCTTCTTGCAAAATACAGCGTTGAAAATGTAGAAGAAACAAGCATGTAAGTCTTCTGCTTAGTTTTACTCATCTATCTATACTTTTATGTAATGTCAGAAAAGAAGCTAAAGTAATTGGAAAGTTTGGTAAATAGGACGAACTACTGACGTGAATGTAATATTATTACGTACATAGACAGACAGGGATTACTGAAAAGATGTGCGCACGGAAAATACGTGCGGAGAAAACGGATTTAGATTAATAAGAAATGGAATTCCCAACGGGATTTAAGTGGAACATGTCTATGGATATGTTTAATTACCTTTAGAGAGAAGTATAAAATCCCAGCAGGAATGGATTTAACCTGAAGAAAACTGTAGAAAATGGAACTTGATCCGGGAATCCGATTCTAAGATTAGAAAATAGAATACTAAAACAGATTAGATGAGAAAATCTAATCTGTTTGCTATCTGAGAGCGTTGTTTGTTGTTGAGTGTGAAGCAATGAAGCTCCTCATCTCTTTTTATTCAAATTCCACTAACTATTCAAATTTGATAATGGGATGAGTACGTACAGTGTAGTACGTATATATGACTTAATAAAGTCATCTCGTGTTACGATGATGAAATGTAAACAAAGATAAATAGATAGAAAAGGTAGTGTGAGTGAACGACAGTAACATGAACATGATTAGGATTAATTTATTAGTAGAATTTTGTATAACTGAATATATCCAGATCAAAGTCAAGTGCCTATTACGTTTCAGCATTGATTTTTATAGCTTAATGTGTCTCCTATTCAAATCCTGAATGAAAAGAACAGTCTCTTATTTTATTGCGGTCAGGTCACAGATGTTCGTATTGGAATTTTTAGCGTTTGTTGATAGTCTACCTCGAATATAATATCTTCTCCATGATCGCAGAGAAATTGATTATGTACCTGGAGCCATAAATAAATTTGACCTTAGATCCCCTAATTAAAATGTATAAAACCCGCATAATTTCCAGATTTGTATTCAATTTGAACAATGAATTCCTTCAGGTATTTTAGATACAACGACAGATCTGCGTTACGGAACAATTTATTACGACATCGTTTACTTTTCGCATCATCTCACTTTTTCCTTTTGTGAGATATGCGCGTTTTTTTATTGAAAATGAAATGGATGCACCTGACTGAATTAGTTGATCTAGTAAATTACAATAGTAGACAGAAAATGTAACAATAAATTAAATAGGACGCATTAGTTCCATTATTAAATGTCTCTGTTATCCTGCATTGTTCAGGACTGGGTAATGAGGTGTAGGTGCTCGAACCAAAGGTAAACACTAAAAATCTTTTGTCATGAAATGAATTGCAAGGTTGTGTTGTGTTTGTACCTTTTTTACTTACATAATGGGATAAATAGACTGTGGTAAATGCTAAATGCAAATAATATGCAAGGATATAGGACTACTCTATTGCTCCATCAATGGATTATTAATGGAAAAGTTCTTGATTCTCATTGTAAGTGCATCTCTAGATCAACTCATTTCTGCATTTAATTTATTCATAGATTCTAGGCGAATAATTAATTTTTGGCATTCTTCTGGGATTTATAGGATTTATACACTGATTCACTTATTCCCCCATAATATGCAGCATGTACATCATCGTAGTAAATATACGATACCTACCGTAGCAATGGCATTCATTTCGTCTAAAGTGTAACACAAACACTATCTACCTACACAGATATTATTTGCATAAAATCTTACGTAAAACACTCGACTTACTACTAGATTGACTTTGAATGAATATCAATGGAAAAATACACTGTGCTTTTCATCAGAGGCAAAGACCTAGGAATTTTTTCCACTCCTCCACCAACAATTCCAAAACAAAAAATTATTTGCTACAAAGTTGTAAACATATTCCGTTAGATTTTATGCAATCTACTTAAGTGGAAATGTACGGAAAACTTAATTAATTAATTAGTTATTTCTAACTTGTGTGATCCGAAGGATAATTTTGCAAGAATTCCAGTTTCATTGAGGTAAGGGAATAAATAAAGGAAAATAATTTCCCTTTTTACCAGAGGTAAAAATAAGGCCAAGAACCATGATGATGACTAATGACAAAATAGAATCAATTTGAATTATCTAGAGCAAGAATTAACATAAGTTTATAGATTTTGGGTAGTTAATATAAATAGTTGGATGGAAATGTTTGTGTAAAAGCATTTAAAATTTTCCTGGGCTGGGCTGGAGATGATAAACATCTAGTAAATGTACAAGATGACTAATTTTTGTAATGATTTGGCTTTCGGCAGGAAGAATGGACAAAAGAAAAGGAACGTTACGAAGGAGAGATAAACTCGTTGAAAACGGAAGTAGCTACTTTGAAAGTTAACAGACTGGCACAGTCGAGTTCTAACAGCTCTCCTTTGTTCGGAGCAGGAAATAAAGTGGAGTTGGATAGATTGAAAGATGAATCTGCCTCCAAGTCTGAACTTATTACTGATCTCAGGCGTGAAATTCTAGTACTCAGAAATTCTCAAGTAAGATTTTCCATTTGCTTTTGTTGCTTTTTTACGCTTTCCTGTGGTACAAGTATAAAAATACATTTTTTCATGTCCTTATCTAAAGTGATGAATCTATTTTAGGCAGCCCGCCCAGCTAGTGCAAAGAAAAGCAAAGCAGCGGTTCTTTCTGAAGAAAAAGAAAATGAATATCAGAAAACGATACGGAACTTAAATAAACAAGTGAGGACTCTGCAAAAAATATTGTACAGTAAAGATCCTTCTGCTGCTGCTGCCTTATTAAGTCATGAATCCAAAGAAGGAAAGGGAGAAACACAAACGGATGGGCATGGACAGTTTGAAAGAAAAAATTCTCAAGTTTCCGTACTAGAAAACAGAGTGACGCAATTAGAGCAGGAATTGGCCAAAGCTGACTCAGAAGCTAAAGACAAATTAAAAGAATTTCAACAGAAACTCCAAGGAATCAAGGTATGCCTTTTAATTTTGTTTTTATGATTCTCTTCTAAAAACATGAACGCATAAATGTATTATGTTATTTTTTAACAGAACAAATATGAGGAGCGAATTAAAGAACTGGAACAGAAATTGGAAGATGCGAACGTCAAAATTTACGAGCAGGTCTCAAACTCAAATTCTTTGGAATTGAATTCACGCGTTGAGAAGGGCCAGTTAGAGATTAATCATTTGAAAGCGGAGATTATTAGATATAAAAGAGAATTAGAAATCGCTGCCAAAAGCACTGCCAATGTTTCAGCAGCAGCTACCAAACAAGACTCTGCTACTTTAAGTTTAGCAATCAAGTCATTCAAGAGCGAATTAGCGGATAAAGAGAAAGAAATTCTAAAGTTGCGAAAGGAAACCGCAGATCTTAAGAGAACAAACAATAATTTGAAAAGAGAACGTGAAAAGTATCTCGTACAAACTAATGCTAATTCGGCAGGGAATCCGAATACCGCAAATCCCAAAGTCCTAACTCGATCAAAAACAGATCTGGGCTTGAAGCCAGGAAAAGTTACCAATGTCAAAGGAGTCCTAAAAAGTAATTTAATTTTAAATTAACCCAATTATGAAATTAAAAGATTGATATTGATTTATTTTTCGAACGTTCTTTGTTTAGAACCAAACTCTGCGCCAAAAGTTGCTTCTGATACTGTTCAAATATTGCAAGACGCTTTGGATAGAGAGCGAGAAGAATTCGAAAAGATTGTTGGAGAGAAGAGTCGCCAAATTGCCGAACAAGAAAAACAAGTATACACTTTTACTTTTGATGCAATCCTTTGCCAATTATTTTTTTAATGTTCGCAAATATCTTACGGAAAAATAATATAATTTTTCTTTGGCTATAGGTTATCGAGTTACAATCCAAAGTTAAGGCAAAAAGAGTCGAATTTCTCACGAATGAGAACAGAGATATTTCATCGGTGGATTTGGATGTAATGGATGATCTTAGGGAGAGAGTGCTAACTCAGAATAAAGTAATAATAGCATTGAAGGAACACATTGCCTCTTTTAAGAGTATGGAAGAAGAATTTGGGAATTGGAAGCGAGATAAAGAAAGATTAGAATACCGTAATATGGAATTGGCGAGGAAATGTGCTGCTGCCGAAGAGCTTCGAAAACCAGTTAGTGGATAAATTGGCGAAAAAATAGAATTTGTAATTAAAAATATTTAAAAGTTAATAACTGAAAATGATTATTTTCAGGAAAATGAGATATTATTGTCTCTGTCACAAAAAGTGGATGATCTTGACTCGAGGTATCACTACAGAGAAAAGCAGTTGGATTCTTTGTTAAATCGACTGTCTTTAAGAACTGGAGGATCTGCATCCCTATCTGCCGTTCTCTCCCCGCGGTTGACCATGTTTCATAATGGCTCAGTGGGGAATCACCATTCCAGGAAAGCGGATATTGACGTCGACTTGCATCAACTTTCTCTTTCTCCATCCACCAATTTTCACTTACTTGGAGGAACTAATCTTGTTTAATTTATTTTGATGAGTGCGCACTCTACACATAGAATTTATGGAGGAAGTTTAAGACTGGACATTTATAAACACTATACGGACAGACAGCTCCATGGCACACTTTCTTAATACGTTCAACGTGCCAGAACTCTTCTTTATTTGTTACAGCAACAACAACACGTATATCTATCTAGACTGCTCATCGATATCGTCTGCCGCCTACTCCATCCAATCCGTCCGTTTATGCAAGTCAACCCACTTGCACTTGCTACCAAATTAATTCATTCAATTAAGTAATTAATTTGCAGACGACAATTTAATTAATAGAGATTGAAAGCGCCTTCTCCTAGTTCCAAGTTTATCTTTCCCTGAAGTACATCTCTCCCACTTAAAGATTCCTATTATTGGATTCTCTCTTCTATCTGTACGCTGTACGCGTTGTTGTCCTATATATTTATTCAATATTCTACCAGAACTAAAGTATTTCGTCATTGTCCGTCCTAGTCCTAGAAATCTCCTTCATCCTCTATGACATCACTTCATTGTACAAAATATTTCCTACATTTTTACCACAAATAACACAGCAAGATGAATAAACTCCTTTGGAGATATTATTTAATAAATACTGTAATTATTTACGTGTTTTCTTGTCTTACTAAATTTTATATTGTTTTTTAAGTTTTTTATTGCATATGTTCTTAAATTATATATTTTGCAATTTTGAATTCTGTTTTGTTTGTATTTATGCATAATCATTTATTTGTTAGAGTCTTTTCGTCCTGGAATCTAATAGTAATTGTGCCTGGTGTATTATTTCTTTAAAGCAACTCAATTTGGAAATAATAAACTTTTGCTTTTATCGCACGATGAAATAAGAGAATATTTTCCGGTTTTGTTTTTGGATTTTGAATGCTCACAATTTATTTTCACATTTAACATTCTACACTTAGGGAATTTAATAGCGTAACAATAACTT
Source organism: Tomocerus nigrus (assembly GCA_019776505.1). Lineage (NCBI taxonomy): Eukaryota > Metazoa > Arthropoda > Collembola > Entomobryomorpha > Tomoceridae > Tomocerus > Tomocerus nigrus. Next base: position 11,954 of record JABASI010001924.1, read on the forward strand.
CTATTGTTTTCTACTCTGCTACTACTACGATAACAATCAATGCTGTTAATTTTATTGTCATTACTAATGCTTTTAACAGAGTGCTTGTCAGCCATTAAGAGAAATACAATACAGCTAATTACACAGTAATGTACCATGTTGCAAATGAGACCAATCAGGGATTTTCCTTTTGAATAGGATCCACATTCGCAAGTTGAGATGGAGGATGATACAATGGGGTTTTGAATAAGAATAGTTACAAGACTAAATGGTTTTCTAAAGATAGTAGTTAACTTTGTTAATAGTAACATTTTATAAATCTTTGAGACGTTTTCATGAGTATCATTAATAATATTTAGTATAATATGGACTATTGAGTCTGCTTTTTTGATTTTCGTAGTCTTTGCAATGAATTGATTGAGTCTTTTGTTTAAAATTAAAATCAACAAAGTAAAAGCTACAACTAGAGGCACAAAGAAAAATAATTTACTAATTTCATTTTCTAATGAGTACCTGCTGAGTGCAATGGCAAAATGTTTCACATCAACTAGCACAGAAAGTATCTTCGAGTAGTTAATCAATAGCCAATTTCTTGTTTTGGTTTTGGCTGTACATAAGAAGCAGAGCAGCTCCGCCAAATACAGCGCTGGTGACTTGGTTCCAGCCGAATGTCCATTCAACAGCAGGCTTAGTGATTTGACCCTGAAATAAATAAATACAAGAGGTTAGAACATTTTTCGAATATGACACAATAATATCATCATAAATGTAGAAGATTTAGAAATTATACCAAAGCGAAGTGATCAACGTTCCTTTCGGATAAAATGAATCGTTTCTCATCGAATCGAGAAATTCTGTCATTGTCTTCGCGAACGAATCGTTTGTTATCATCGCGGATTTTGTTGATGTCTTCACGGACAATTCGCTTTTCATCTTCTCGGACAATTCGTCTATTGTCATTTCTCGATTTGTCTTCGACAGCAATGATTCTCCTTGATTCCTCTCGTACTCTGTTGTCTTTAACTTCCCGTCGGGTTTCATCTTGGACTCTAACTTGCTGCACATCACCCCGGATTTCATTAGTAGCAACTCGGCGGCTATCAAGTCGTCGGGTTTCCTCATCTCGAACCACTCGGCGGTTGTCAGCTCGGCGAGTTTCATCTCGAACCATTCTTCGGTTGTCGGATCGGCGGGTTTCCTCATCTCGAACCATTCTTCGGTTGTCGGCTCGGCGGGTTTCTTCATCTCGGACCATGCGTCGGCTATCAGCACGGCGGGTCTCTTCATCTCGAACCATTCTGCGGTTGTCGGCTCGGCGGGTTTCCTCGTCTCGGACCATGCGTCGGCTATCAGCACGGCGGGTCTCTTCATCGCGAACAGTTTGTCTGCTGTCAGATCGGCGAGTTTCCTCAGCGCGGACCATTCTCCGGTTGTCGGAGCGGCGGGCTTCTGAATCTCGAACTGTTCTGCGATTGTCGGCTCGGCGAGTTTCTTCGTCACGGACCATTCGGCGGCTGTCAGTTCGGCGGGTCTCTTCATCGCGAACAATTTGTCTGTTATCAGCTCGGCGTGTTTCTTCATCTCGTACCATTCTTCGGTTATCGGATCTATTCATCTCGGACCATTCGTCGGCTATCAGCTCGGCGGGTCTCTTCATCTCGGACCATTCGTCGGCTATCAGCTCGGCGGGTCTCTTCATCTCGAACCATTCGTCGGCTGTCGGCTCGGCGGGTTTCCTCATCTCGAACCATTCTTCGGTTATCGGATCTTCGAGTTTCTTCATCGCGGGCCATTCGTCGGCTGTCTGCTCGGCGTGTTTCCTCATCTCGTACCAAAAGTTGACTTTCTTTGCGGGCCAATTGACGAGTGTCATCACCATCAGCCACACGGGTAGCACGAACCATTCTGCGGTTTTCCAAACGATCTTGGCTCTGAGTCCTCCTTGTGTCCTCTCGGACAATACGTCTGCTTTCATCCCTGGTCTCACTGACAGATCGTCGGGTATCCTCTCGGACAAGTCGTCTGTTTTCTCCATTCCTGACTCTGTTTGCATTGGCTTCGCTTTCACGTACAAACCTTTGATTTTCTTGGACGCGGAAGTTTTCCTCTCGGCTCACACGGGACAAACGTTGCTGACGAACAGCTCTGTCTGCATTGACACGGACTTCTCGTCGGATTTCATTGGAACTATCTCGAACCTCCCGTCGGTTCATAGTAAGCCGCCGACTATCGGGGGTAACATCCCTACTCACCCTTAGGTTTTCAGGATTCTGCCCAACTCGTACATCCCTGCTCGCTGAAACACGTCGAGATTCTTCATTGTATCTTGAAGTATCCAAAGATTTGACACGGAATTCTCTTTGTAGGTTTTCAAGGCGAGCAGATGGGGACGAAAGGCTTCGCTGTTCTGAGAGAATTTCACTCCGTACTAGCTGCTGATTATGGATAACTGTGACTAGGAAAATTAGAGCCACTGAAGAAAAAGTCTTCATCTCAGGTCGAATACTCGTGTCTCCTTTGAATTGCCGTGCCAGATGCTGAATAGAATTTGAAAATTTTGTCTAGCTTGATTCTTTTACTTTATTATCTTTTATTGTTGTTTCTTTATGTACGTGTTTACTAATTTTCTATGTTTAGGTACTTTGTGTCTAGTCGTCCAAGTTAGTTCAAAATTCCCGGCAAATTTTCAGTTTTCAGTGATTTTACTAGAAAATCAGTTTAGAATTTAGGCGTTTAGCACTTAGGTTTTCTCTCCTCGATTTTTAGCTCAATGGGAGAAGAAGTTGGAGAATGGAATGATTCCAATGTGAACTTTCTCCAGTATTTATACAAAATTGGAAAGTGACACGGGTACATCCGAATGAATGAAAACTGGACTACTAGCAGTTTCTCTCCTTATGTTTCTTTATTCTTATCCTAATTGAATCTCAACCCTCGTCATAATACACTGTCATTTTAAATTGTGTTACTTGAACTAGTTGAACTTATCCTAGAAACTCGTAAGATTTACCGCACTACGTAACTAGTTCTAAATATACTCTCCATTTTCCTTCTCTGAGCAATGGAAAATAACCACTTAAATTAACACCACCACTAGCAAACAAGTCTAGAAAAGCCGTGAAAGAAATTTCATTCTTCAGTGGACACAAAATAGACATATTTTGAGAAGTTTGAGCGTAAGTATACAATGTATTAGCAGTATGTTTTGTAAGAAAATCAATTTATAGACTATTTTTAATACTATTCTGAGTAGGTGGATTTTCTATATGTATCTATATCTATTTTAATGTTATTAGTATTAGAATTTATTTGTACATGAAATGTAAATTGAATGTAAAATCCAAGCGTGAAATAATTTCATTGAACAGTGAACACGAATTGAAAATCCAGTGAGCCGACTTATCAACAAGTGGCAGGCGGTCACAGTTGGCAAGAGGAAGTTAACATTGAGTGTTCAATGGTGTAGAGTGTTGCGAGTTCTTATGTAGGTACCTAAAGGCAGTCTATTTATGGCACAACAAGCAAATTAATGGCAAAATGACACTAAAATATTGAACACCAGTCAGTGTGGAGTATCATATTGCATAACCTACTCAATATTGTCATTGTGAATGGAATTTTCTCTATATTCGCCACAACCAATAAATTTTCCAAGATATCAAGGCAAAGGAACGTGTAACCTTCCAGAGCATGCCCTACTGCGAATATAAGAATTTCTAAGTAGGTACTCCGAAGTTGAAAGTTTTAATTCTATTCCCATTATTGGCTTGAAGTTATATGAAACATAACGGAGTTAGTGGTAGCCCAACCTCAACAAATCTAAACTTATTTACAACCAAACTTTTGCCATAGAACGCCAGCAAAGTTATGTAGCAGCAGAAGACACTTTTACGAGCTAAAACTTTCCTGGACGACATTTCAAAGGGAATAGCTGTGAAAATGAAGGAATCCTTATTTCTATTAATACTGGATTATATTTACAATACTATTGACAGTTAAGATGATTTTACGGCTTAACGGATCACTAGAACACACTACTTTAGTTTTCAATAGAAGGATTTAATGATGCGAGGAAGTTGCGTCATTGCGTGAGATGTGAGAATAATGTGAGATTGACATTGTAGTGGCTATGACGCAGATCGAAACCATTTTTCTACTTTCTAAACCAAATTAAAATACGTATTTGCCTATATTAGATATGTAGATGTGCAATGTAAACATTTGGCAGGTTAATCAAGGTAATTAAGAGCTTTTTGTGTTTTCGTATGTAAATTGTGTAGGAATTTATTTCTCCATTCAATCGAATACTGCAAACAAATTACAAGTAGATTGTGTATTTAGACTTTCTTATGCAGAAACTTCAAAATCACCTTTGATTTAAATGTATTTTGCTTACAGTAGTCGTAAATATCATTAGTTTAAGCTGGACATGTATTATGTATTGCAATCATTCTTATGCAAAATAGTTTAGTATACAAAATAGATTAGGTAATATATTTTGGCTTTAGATAACAAATCCTTCTGAATTACGTGGTAGACATATCTTTACATTACAGACACTACAAAAGGGAACATATTATAAGACTGGTAAAAGGTGATCAAGTACACAAGACAATCTTCAATCACAGTAATTGCTATTATTAAATTATTTCGAGTAGTTTTCTCCTAGCAAACTTCAAACAGGTCGCTCGTAGGAGTTTTATTCTCTCTAATAGAATCTTCTATTAAAAAACTATGGATATCTTTTGAGAATCATTCTAGTGATTGATCTTAATGATGATGATGTAGAGAAAGGAAGTGGCTTATTGTTTGCTAAGTGAAAAGAGAAGGGATTTTTTTTGTGTCTTTGGTTAATGGATGAAGGAAGGTTAGGTGGGTTAACTTTCCGTAAACTTAAATTGCCTATCTAGCCGAACATCTGTATTTTGTATTTTCAGAGGTGGTTTGGAAATTGTCGTATTAAATGTAACGATGTACAATCACAGAGCGTGGGATGAACGTAAATTACAAAAGGAACGCAATGCTACGCTAAACTCGACTCCTACAGCGTAAATTATTTCTAGTTAGCTATGCGTAAAAGACGCCTACACTTTAAGTACTTCGTTAATGGTTTAATGTGATGAGTATTTTGCGTGTCTAGTCTGTTTCCTTTGCTCGTAAAAGAATTCTCTGTTTTAGTTTTAGGTCCACTTTCATTTCTGGGCCTATTTTCTGTTGAACTTGATGTAGGGAGAGAGATAGTAAAGTTATCTTGTGATGTGACTTGATTGAGTGCTGTTAAGGGACAGGTGCTGTTCTTTTTTTGTTGTGCTGCACGTAAATGATTCTCGTAATTGCAGAAGTTGGCTCTACGCTGTGGTTTACTTTTCGTTGTACATGAACGATTAGTCTGTAAGGGCAAATTGAGAAATGTAAAATTAATTTACTGTAACTGAAACGCTGCTCTCTTCAGAATTAGTCAAGCTTTAAGATATTACAAAATATTTACTTGATTCAACGGTTCATTTCATACTCTTTAAGATACAGTGTCACTTTGTTACTTTTTCTTTGAAAATATAGAATTATAGATAGACATATATTTGGTGAACTTACTTTTCTATTTACCATGGCCATACCCGCCATAGCCTCCGTGTCCGCCGTGTCCGCCTCCGTGTCCATATCCACCGTGCCCGCCGTGACCGCCTCCGTGTCCATATCCACCGTGTCCGCCGTGACCGCCTCCGTGTCCGTATCCACCGTGCCCGTGTCCACCACCGTGACCTGTGGAAGCGAAAAATTATATTTCAGATTCGCTATTTGGATATCTGTGGAGCAATATCATTTAGTAAAAAAGTAATTTCTGTGATTTTAATTTAAATGGTATAAATACCATATCCGCCGTGTCCTCCTCCGTGACCTATGTAAAAATGCATAATTTGATTATTTTATTGTTGAAAGAATTACATACCTATATCATATCTATGCAGTCATAATTATAGTAAAAGCAATTTATACCAGACATTTGGATGTTTTTGATCTGCATTACTACTACAACTTTAAATCGGGTATAATATTATTCTCTGGTGCAGTGTGTAGGATACACAAATACGGAAAAAAGGTTTAGTTTTAGTTTTTAAAGTCTGTGACAAATATAGGATTAAAAATTCATTTGGTAAAATGCACAATGTACTAAAGTATGTTTTAAGAATGAAAATTGATTTTCAAATCTTTTCAAACTGCATAAAAGTCAGCTTAATCCGACATTTGAGAAATTCTATCAAATTATAGCCGCCCCATGAATTTCTTTGTGTAGACAGAAAATTATATTCTACGTTTCCGCTTATGGTTGCTCAATTTTCATGAAACAAACAAAGAAGCTGAATATTTTACAAATAAAAATTGACCAAGTTGATACTTATTAGCATCTTTAAATAGCGTTAGGTATCCAGGAAAATAGATTACCAAATAGAATTTTCAAAGTTTCACGATTATCTACTCAATTTAAGAACCAGAAAATAAATAAATAAATTTGAAAATTCTAAATAGTGACAAACAGGGACGGGTAAAAATGCCTCATGTAGTGTACTATGTAATAGCTGATGAATACCAGGCTATTAAATAATATCCTATAAAAAAGGCTTACCATAACCTCCGTGATGCCCATAATCTACGATATGAAAAAATTGACTTATTATAAGGGTTATAATTAAGCTGGATATAATTAAAATTAAGTTGGATATAATATAATATCCGATTGTAGAAAATCATTTTAAATTATCGCTGTGAAGACTCCGTACCTCCGTGCCCGTGCCCATAACCTATTCACAAATATTGACGATTAAACAATTGCCACGATGCCGTAATCAGTATTTTAATTAAAATTGTCCATAAAAATTACCTCCTCTGTGTCCACCGCCGTGCCCGTATCCGCCGTGGCCGCCCCCATGTCCATACCCTTTTTTCAAAATTATGATTTTTGTATAAAATTTTAAAGACTAGGCATAAAATTTCTGTATTCATTTAAGATATTCTGTAAAAAACTTGAAAATTTCCAGGAAAGTGTAATTTTTACCTCCTCTGTGTCCGTATCCTCCGTGTCCTCCGCCGTGGCCGCCACCATGGCCATAACCATATCCAGCTTCAGCAAAGTCCAAAGCTAAACATGCGACCACGAGAATGATCGCAAATGCAATTTTAGATGCCATGATGATTCTACAGTAGAACTTTTGATTAAAATTCACTGAAAAATTATGAGCAACAATAAAATGAGTGAGGAGGAGTTGTTAGAAGACTAGTTCTTTAGCGACTGATACATTTAGTCCAGTCTGTCCTGAGTATTTATACTCTGCCCAACTTCAGTTAACTAATAACTGACGTCTCAAGACTCTATTGTCAGGGATTCAGTCTAGGATGCAATTTATTGTATAAATATACATACATACAACTGTAACATTCGAGGATTTAGTATAAGTACCTACAACAATGTAGTACCATGTGCTCATTCCTTACACAATTTCAACCATGATCATATAGGAAAGAGTGAGAATACTGTGGGAGGTTAGGTTAGTGAAACTACTGACAGTTGGGAAAAGCCAAACTACCCTTTGGGATCAGTAGATAAAGTAAAATCAACTTTTTTACCATCTCTCTCTCTCTCATTGACGTACCTGACGAGATTCAGTATCTCAACAAGTTTAGCTACCCAAACAAAACAATGCTCTAGCTCTGTGTGCTCTAAACCAACTCCAAATTACATCCGTCCGGACTTAAAACAGATAAAAACAAAAACATTGTAGTATCTTCATAGTGTGAGTGCTTCAGTTTAAAATCTCAATTATAAAATGCATTTTTATGGCTTCACCACTCAATTGATTTAGAAAAACAGCCATCACACAGCCTTAAATGAGAATCATGACTATTCACACAATAAGTTTTATCAGTTATTCCACTGTGCACGAAGCAGGACTTGTATCAACAGACTCATTTCCCAAATATGGCAAAAACCAGAAACCGGAAATAAATTCTAGTATCCAAAAAACCGTGAAAAATTTTATCGTTGCTTATATTGAACGAATATTTTAGAGAAAGTATTGCATCGCTTAGCTCAAAATAATATTCATCTTTAATTCTCTCATCATATCTATTGTAGATTACGGTATTAAATATTAGGTATTCTCAATTTAAGATGACAATCATAATTTCAACTAAATATACCAGAACAGAAATATATAATACGCCAAAAATCGTTGTATTGTCCGGTGCACCTTCCAATGAGCTTCTTCGCGTGTTTAACAACAATTGAATATCATCACGTCATAAACTAGCTACAAAAGCATGCATAATAAAACATTCATTTCTAACAAAGATGTTAATTATCTGCAATGTGATAACACGAGATTACAATATTACATGTAGCAGATTTTAATGAGAAATAAAACAACTGGTTTTAACGATTCATCTGAATTGATTTGCATTATCTTGGATTGTTTTGCATTAACAGAATTTGAAGAAGTATATATTCAAGGCACATTGTGCGCACTTTAAATATACTACACACATACTTCATATCCAAATAATTCAGCACAAAACAATGCAATAGAGGATGGATAGCTACAGAAATAGCATGGGTGCTTCGGGAATCATAAATTGTATTTCCCAATTAAGGATAGGTTATTCCTAATTCTATGATGCATTTATCAAACTAATTAATTGAAGATATCTTAATCCAATATGAAATGCTAAATTATTTTCATCTTTAGTTGTATATACATAAATGGTAGGAATTTCAAATTACGAATATGTATACAAATTAAATTAAATTGTGAGTATAGGCTATGTGTCATGTTTTATTTAAGATTCAATATGCCCTGTTAAAAAGTATACAGTAACGTATGTATAATACCCAGTACCAGTACTACACTATAATAGTAATATTAATAATAAATTATATTAACAGTATCTCAAGAACAATGAATATCTAAAAAGTGTTCATGGTACGGCCCACATGCATGAATTCTACTAATCCAATGCGCAGTGCAGCATGCAACTGCAGAAATCAATAAAAAATGACACTTTTATCAATGTAGATTGCATTTAACTGCTTAGCTGCATAACAAATGACTGTAGTAGTAGAGAACTAGAGAACTGCAACATTTCATTCAATGGGATCTGGTCCATTACACTTTACATTGCATTCGTTCACCTTATTATAACCATGTGCTTCACATCACATCCAAATTTCAACACTGCACTTTTGGCATAATTTACTGAAGCTTGACAATATCAATAGTTGCACACAACTTGAGAAAAATGATCAGACCAAAAGTGTGTTGTTTTGCGGTATTTGTTTCGTCAATTCACATACTACTGCCATCATAATAATATCTTACGCTACTGATTATTTAACAATATGCATCCTGCTTTTGCTTTTTGTCTTTGGCAAACTACACACGAAGAAGTGCATGAAAAAATTTTGTACCTGCTCCAAGCATTTTAAATGTACTAGTTAGTAATTGTGTCAAAAAGCCAAGTTGCATTTACCAATATCATATTTAATAAAATCAGAAAATCACCCAATTTTTACGATTCGATAGTACATTTTCACTAATTGCCAGTTTAAATTTATTTGGCCAATTTGCGGTATAGGAAAACATTGTCTGAAATAGGCATCGTTTATTTAATGACATGTAAAGCGAAAAATATCGCAGATACAAATACTATAGGTTTAAAAGTTGAATTAAAGTTGCTAATTAGCATTTGTTTAAAAATAGTAATGCTTTAATGATTATGAAATTTTGCAAATTATTTGCAACATTTTTTTAGTCATATTATCCTCATTAGTTTACATAACTGTTTTTGTTGACAATATGATAATCCTTAAAGAATTGCATAAAAGTTACTCCTTGTGCTTTAGATATTGTCCAAAGAAGTGAATCTAATGGAAATGATGGCAGTTATGCCTGCTAATTTGCATATTACAGAATATTCCCACATAAATAAATGCATTTTGCAGCATGTTATCTATTAACTACGCTAAATGATCTAGTAAAACCTAATTTAACGGCGATGTACAGCCGACGACCAGTCTGGCTACCTGAGATAATCCTTTTGGGTTTCAATTCTGAGAATTTGGCTGTCTGGTTGTACAGGGAGATACAATACA
>JABASI010001925.1:0-22057 GCA_019776505.1 Tomocerus nigrus
CTATCCGATTGGAAATTTTGTCCTCTTTCGAATGGTGGTCTCCTCATTTTGGTAGCAGCCTCCGTTTGGGAGCTGGAGGCCGTAGAAGTATGGGACATATATATGAATCACCTTGTATATAGATAGCAGGTGGAACCAGAAACCAAAACAGAAGCCGATTTTGAGTGACGTCATTATAAAAACACAATTTATTATTTGAAAAGACTCAACACTTCATGGAAACGTCGCATGTGCTTTAATTTCTACTACCGCGCTGTGTCCGGGGGAATTCAAGACTAACTCAGACCAAGGAGGGAACTTGAAGCTGAAGCCGGGACAGGGGAGAGAGGAGAAGAAGGGAAGCGACGAACGAGAGTTGCTTGCCTAGAAGCCTAGAAGTAACACGCACGGAGAGCGGAACCACGAGGCTCGAAGAAAATAGTGGAAATTTATTTTGATAGTTCATTTTTATTTTACATATTTCAAATTTTGACGAAGTATTGTAATTAATTGAACTCTTGTGCTTATTAAATTGTAGAAAATAAGCTTCCTTCGTAGTTCAGGCAAACTGCATTTTATTGAGCAGGGCATAATAGCGTGTCATTGGCTCAGTCGATAAGCGACATTTTACTGTTTCATAATTGTATTGTATTGTTCTAATTCATAAGTCCACCTAGCTGCCTAGTGTAAGTATTTCGGCATAAAATAGTGCAGAGTTGAGGCTGGCAGAATTATAGATATAGAAAAGGGAATTTTGACTTGTTCCACTTAATCTGTCTTAATCTTATTCTGACTGTATGTGCTCTGAAACTGAAACCCCCTAATGTATTATTATTATTATGGCATGGCAGTTTGTCAAGCATCTCAATTTTTATTTGTATGTTGTTTGTATGTGTATGTGTACAGGGAGACGCAGGAGGGTTTTTGGTGGTGACGAAGGGACATCAGAAAGTACAAGTGGGCATTGACTCCTGGACTGCCTGTTTCGGGAGGCCGAAAGGAGTTGGTCTCTACACTCGCCTCTCTCCATTCCTCCCTTGGATTTCCCTTCATATCTCAAAAGACGGCAGACACTGTGCCCGCTAAGCAGAAGCTGCTATAATAAATCTACATAGCTCTCTGTCGGCAATCGCCAATACTTGGCTATGCGTATGATGCTAATGCTAATAAGATCATCTGAATTAATTTTTTCTCATTTACGGAGGTTCGTTTTGATTCATGCTACATAATATCATTTGGTTGAACAATAAATCATTTATTAGAACACGTGCAAATAAATAAAAATCAAAGAAATTATTTTGGTGAAGCTGAGTAGCTGCCGCATGTCCATTTGCTAAATCATAGCCATAAGGCTTCGTTTGTGAAACAGCACTGGCGGGAAGTTTACCATGCATTTCCCAGTGTGAAACGTGGGGAGTTAAAACTGAGTGGGAGGGGAAATGAGAAAAAGAAAAATGAATTGGGAAATAGTAGAGACTTCGTCTACCAAAATGGTTCTTGACTAGATTCCTACCTTATGCGCCCCATTTCCTGCTTCCCATTTTCCGCTATTTCCCAGGTGTCCAACAAAATCGGGTGGGAAATGGGAATTTCTGAAACTATGATCATATCTAATTATGACCTTCCTTATAAATCTTCGGTTTTAGCCAGAGTCTGATGTTTATAGGTTTAATTATATTACGACGCTTCGAAAAACGAAACGGCAACCAGATAGGAAATCTTCACTTCACATGCAATTTCTCCAGTATGCAAGTTATTAGTAGTGCCAGTGTCTCCAATAATGCCAAGATTTGCTATTAGTAGTACATAAGTGCTGTTAGTGCATAGCAGTAAGTCAATAATTCTAGTAAATAAACTCGATCCAACCAGTCCAGCCGTTCAGAGTAGAATATTTTTATTTAAGTTAGGTAGTCGTTTAGTACATGCCAGGCAGATGTATTATTACGGTAAAGTCACTTATAAGGACGCGTGCAGCGACCGAAGTCCGAGCCACGTTTATATTGACACTTCAAGTAAGAGCAACACTGGACGCCAGCGAAACCTCCGCAGCGACCTCCAAACTTTTCACACTAAAAATAAATAAATTCGTATAGGTACATTATGTATAGTGTCACATTTGGACTATTTAAAATTTTTGTACAATTAACCAACTGAGATCTGAACAAGTGACACTAGCAGCATGACATCCGCCAAATATTATTTAATCTAAAAGCACAATTGAAATCTACAAAGCAGCACTTTTTGATTATTAAGACTATAAGAGTAGAGCTTGCTAACTCTTTGTGGATGTACTGTCGCAGCCTGTGTATCTATCTATCTATGCCTATCAAATTTTGAAGCCATCAAACATTAGCGTGAGATTGAAGGGTGAAAAGGGCGCAAAGGATTTGAAGGGGGCAGAGCATTGGGGCTATATAAGCCTCTCCTTCCCAGCCAAAACAGCATTTCTATTTTTCCTCTTCTGCCTCATAAAAATCCAAATTGATTAAAAATTAAAACCGTTTGCAAACACTCTTGTAGGGCCATTTACACCCCAAACATTTCCATCTATACGGTATACAGCAGAATAAAACGTTTACTAGTAATCCCTTTGCCATTTGTACATTCCTTACGCCCCAATGTGCTTTTGCTGCTTCAAGTTTGCGGGACTCAAGCGCAAAGAAGTAGTGGGTGTCTATAGTGCACCTCTGATGTGCAATATTGCTTTTCATTATTTTTTGATAGGAATAAAATGTTACATACCCGAGGTCGAGGTTGAACTCTGGCCAAGGTGGAAGCGATGCAAAGTGTTAAGACAACTGCCAACAGAAACCCCGAGAGTCTCATTTTGCGGAGAAAATATTAAAAAATCGTGAAGCTACTTAATATACAATAAAACGGAATAAGGACGTCTCTTTGGAGTAGTAGTCGGGCCGTGGAGAGCTTCTAAGTGCGAGTAAGGTGCATGTGTTAATTTATACTACTTATACCTTAAGAATGTTAGTGACAATTAAATGATTATGTCCACCAGGATGTTGGAACGGAACTACCTAATTGTGTTTTGTCTCGCTCGTCACAAAATAACTCAAAAATTGCCTGACCGCTTATCTAAATTGCCCTCATGTTCAGATTTTCATCTCTTGCATGACTCTCCCCCAATGTCCGACATCTCAATCCATACACAAATTGTAGCGATATCTTGATCATTATTTATTAAACGAGGTGATCAGACATGATTTGCTCTCTTGCGTTTCATTTAAGTGCTCATTAACTAGTTGTTAATTTGTTGTAGCTCCCTATCTACTTGTATAGCATCACGCACGAAAAATCTAACCTTTTCAAAAGTGATGGAAAACTTGTCATTATCATAATCGGAAAATAACTCGAATCTCATCTAAATTACTAAGACATAAGTATGTGTTAATTATAGGGAAACCAAAGCAATCTACAGCAATAAGCCAGATAGTAGTGTAGGTACCTACCTACATGATTTTGTTTGTATGTCCACGGGACACGAACAGTGACAATCTCGTTAATATGTTCATTCTCTTCCACACATGCACGCAGAAGATAGTAGATAGGGACAGTGGGATTTTGTTAACTACATAGTTAAAAGTTGAACTAAATTTCACAATCAGGAGTGGGTATATAGGTATCATCGCATCATCATCATGAGCGTCACTACTTCCTTGTCTGCTTAAGGAGAAGGACTTCAAGTCAACTCGTCGCCACCTATAGCGCGAGAACAAATAGACTTAGAAGGGCAATTTGGTTGAATGAAAGTATTGAAATGATGTCGACATAATTTCCGAGGGCCCATGAATGAGAAGCCTTTAAAAAGGACATTTTTTATAGTAGGAAAAATTGGCGTCATTTGGAGTGGAGCATTGTAAAAACACATGTGATTTTTCTCTCGATATTTGTTAAGTGTAAAAAAGCTCCATGCTCACTTCAGATTTTTTGTTTATTTTTACGACTTTCTGTGTCTCTTCAGGCTCTCGGAATCAGGCTTGGGAATGTAAATTTGTACACCGGGTCGAGTTGAAATTCTGCACAAAATGAAAGCAGAATGGACCTTGAGCAACAGATCGTTGGTTCTCATCTTTCCATCCCGTCACAAATTGAATTCTCTCCTTCCCATACTCCAAAACGCTTTTTCTAACTCTGAGTGAACCTTAAGCGAGTCAAATATTTCATACTTTCTTCATACAAGATCTACTAAACATTATAATGATAATAATAATATAGCCTGCTTTCATTTCACTGCACACTCGTTTAGTAAATGAATATCCACTGTGCCAATGCCCATGCGCATTATACAATTACATATGAACTACATGTCATGTCTATGTCACTATGTCTATGCCACCTATGTCACTGTAGCACCGTCAATCAGAAGCATTATTAAGTATGATTGGACCATTGGACTGGTAAAACTGAATTAAACCACTTCTCCTCCGCTACTTAAATTAGTGATGAGCATAATTTAAAAGTAATTTATTAATATTCAACAAGCTAAAAACAATTTGCCCTAATGTTATTGTCATGAATGGAAGGATATAAATACAAAGCAATTGAATTGGTCCAAGTTGACCTCAGATTGAAAGAAAACCGAACGTGAGAACACGAAACATTTTATGCCTTGCAGAATGTTTCTCCTGAAAGAAAGAAATGGAATGGATTAATATTTCAAAAAATATCTATGTAGGTGCTGGTAGGTATTTTTGATATTGTGAATATTCACCGTTTGTAGTACTTGTGATCCAGTCCAAGTAGTTGGTCACTTTGACGTACACACCTGTAATTAGTAATAAATATGAAAAATTAACTACAAGAACAAAATTAAAATTTTATCATTTCATCCTCCACATAATTTGGACAAAATGGCTACGGATGAAACCATGTAATTAGTCCCTATTTCATCCTGCCAGTATACAAAATGAAGGTGGATAAAACCAATTTTGTCCAATTAAGGTCAATAACCACTTGATTTCATCCACCGCAACCCGCAACAACCCTGCTTAGAAACTAGAATAAGGAATTCATTACTATTACATAGTTACCTGGCTTATCTTTTCCGGCACAACCTACACCCCAGCTAAAGGGATCCAAAAATTAAATTATTCGTTAATTAGTAACATGATCTTCACTCAGCTTACTTGCATCAACATTTTCTAGTACACTTCCCCATTTAGTAATACAAGGTTAGTAGCTTACCTAACAACACCTATGGCGTAATACTTGCTGGTTGATGGGTCCTTGTAGTCAATGCTGAAAAAAGCAACATTTAAGATCATCAGCACCAAAGAGCATATAACATAATTTGTAGCCGCACGTAAAGTAGATTTACATGTGACGACAATTAGCTAGTTTAACTCGCGCTGTGATTAAATGAACCCACTCACCTGCCACCAGAATCCCCCTAGAACAAATCAAACAGTAGGATGAAAACATTGTCTGGTGGGACACGAATAAATCAGCAAGAAGGGAACTCAACGTTACCTTCGACATCGAATCAAATTTGATATTATCTAGGGCACCCGAAGGCAGTTGCCGGCGACTGCCGTTTTGTGTTAAGGCCATCTCGGCAACTGCCTTCGGACTGAAAAAAAATACTTTTGGCCTTCGGGGGCCCTAGATAATATCAAATCCCATTTTAGGGGGAAGTTTGGCATATTAGATTAGGTGCATACTTGGCAAGTATCCTTTCCCTGGCTGTAGGTGCAGATCATGTTATTTGTGATGGACGCTCCGTAGTAGCGTTTGCATTCATCGGTGGTCAGCACTGGTAAGTCCACCTTTTTCAAGATCATCGACTGACTCCCTCCTGAGGAAGTTGTTCCCCATCCACTGGCCGTCACTGGTGAGCAACAGAGAACAATATGGTACCTGCTTGAGTCTTTAGCCATTTACTACGCAGGCGCCGAATGAATGGTCAGTACACTATGACCAAGGCATGTGGACTCTTGTTACTAGGGGGAAGTGAGAGAAGGTAATGTCATCCGGGAGTTTGGAAATCAAAATTTCTATTATTTTTCCACTTGCAACAAAAACAGTCGTAGGAAAAGTGTGAAATTTTAATTTCCAAACTCCCGGACGGCATTACCTTCTCTCACTTCCCCATCGTAACAAGAGTCAACGAGCCTTGAGCATGGACATACCTGTTTTCCCTTGGAATGTCTCCGTTTTCATGTTCCATGGTAAACATGCTGGCTGCACCTGTTCACACACGCATACTTTACTTTTTGTTAGTAATTTTAATAACTTGATTGATACATATGCTATGCATGCTCATAATTCAATTTTAAGAAAAGTGCGAAATATTATAGCCAATTTTATATAAAATGAGAAAGCTTTTAGGTAGCCCTTTGGAAAATGTAAATGTTTCTAGTACATATTTGTCCTAGTGGGGTTGTAGGAAAAATGAAGGGATGGGTATGACTGTTACGTGCACGTAAAATGAATCGACAGAATGGTATATGAGAAAGTTGTGAACTAACGGTCCTGGTAAAATTGAGAGGTGTGGCAAGATGCAACATGCAGATATCTTGGTCTTGTGTCTTGGTGTTGTAGCCAGAGTGCATGGTGCGCTTATCGACGGAAATAACTTGGTTGGCCGTCTCATTAGTTTTCGACAAGTCGTAGTCTCCCACATCTACGAACAATTTGTCACTCGAAGTAAGGGCGTTGCTGAAATGATTCACAATTCAAAAGTTCAACCACAACAGTAGCTAACTAATGACTAAGATTTGACGTGATGACCAGTGTTTGATATCACCGGCTTTTGAAGATTTTTGCCATCAATTTTAACCGGCTAAATTGGCCAGTGGCCAAAACAGCCAATGACCAAAAACAACGTAAAATAATTTTGGCCACCAACAAAAACGATTTTAGCCGGCTAAAAGGTCATTTTTGCCACTAAAATTTTAGCAACTAGCCAGTGCCTAGTGAAACACTGGTGATTGGTACCAAATAAAATATTTGCTCACCAACAATGTGCTGCTGTCAGGACATAATTTCGAGATCTGAAAATCAATAGACCAACATCAAGTCAATGCACATTATTGTACATGCACAAATCGTAGATTTCAATAAAACGGGATGCTCTTATGTCTTAAGGAGATTTACGTACATGATCGTTCCCCCACAAAAGGCGCCAAAGTCTGGGGAGTAGAGAGCTACACGCCAAGGGAATTCCGATACCTTGGCATCCGTTCCTCCAACGATACGAGTGTTCTGCATTGATCAAACCACATTGATTTTCCTACTATGTTTGTCTACTAATTGTAAGTAAATATTATCTATACGATACCTACGCGCACCTACAAAATAACTCGAGCCTTACTTAAAAAAAACATGCAAAGAAACAGTAAGCGTATCAACTGTTTATCACATTGTCATAATATAAAAATATATACTCGCTCAGTGTCCCATTTTCTTTGAACTTAACTGTAGTACCTACATGGGTACACCGTCATTTCTCCGAAAAAAAGATTCGTAAAGGTTGATGCGCATGACTCGGTCCAGTTACCTGTTTTCCCACTCTATTCAGCAGATAGCAAATAAGTGGATCTGTAATGAAAATGTGTCAAGCTGATTGGCAGAGAAACTCTCCACGAGCCTCACAACCCTCCAACATTTTCTAAATTTTCATCTGAAACGCTGTAAAATGTTTTTGATGCAGAAAGGCCTTTTGTGCCTTTTTGCTTTGAGTCAGTCGTTTTTCTGCCTTTCAGATGAAAATTTCGAATGAAGTGTCTATATCACACCTCATTTTTCTATTTCCCCCTAATCACAGTTTTAGCTTCCCACTTTCCGCACTAGGAAATGTTAATAAATATCCCACTAGCGGTATTTCCCAAACGAAACCTTGAATAAGAGTAAGTAACTGGAGTAGAGTTGCACGTCGTGGCACAAGGCCAGTAGCTGCCCGGGTGAGAAAGCCTAGCTCCTTTCGCTACTCTGGTGCATGCATGGGGCGGGAATGGCGGGATATTCAATTATAATTACGGACCTCGTTTCTGTTTCCACAAGTGCAAGAGCTGGCAGAGGATGCGGCACCGGAGGTGGCGGTGTTGGTGTTGGGTGGAGGAGCATTGGTGGCGGTGGAGGAAGAAGAAGTGGACGTTGGGGTTCCGATGACGTTGACTGTGCACTCATATCTGTAGGGACCGCCAGTTGATGGATTAGCGGGGTCCGTCTTGAAGGACACGGCCAGGATGTTCGAAGTTGTCTGCCTCACGAAACCTCCCTTCCCGCAAGCTTTTAGTCCATCAGAGAATTTGCTGTCTCCGCTCAGTGACATCGTGAACTGCAACCTCAGAAAATATCGAAATTAGCTCCAGCCTATAGAAACCAATTGTCATCTTCATTGAAAATAGAAAGTGGAAGATTAAGTAAAATTTTACGGAGTCGTATTGGCATGCCGGAGAGTCTTCGACGTTGAAGTCAGCGCAATTGATGCTCATCTGCGTTCCAGCAGGACTGGTGATGTTGTACTTACAATTCAGATTTCCCGGGTACTCGCTCGGGTAGTTCGGTGATCTAATCAGCATTCGAAAAATTTTTTTTTCATTAGGTACTCTTGTTTAGATGTGTGAAGTGGATATCGAGGATACTTGGTATTCTTTAACATATTTGCTTCCAATGGGCAATGTGAGTGTGAGAGCACTTACTCAAACGAAAGTATTCGCAGGAACTTCCCACAGCCCACAATGTTTCACCGAACGCCACGAAAAGTTCCTCAAAATTGGGATTTAATTTTCTCTAGGACACCCGAAGGCCAAAGATGATTGTTTTGAGTCGGAAGGCAGTTGCCGCTTGCCGACAATTTCAAAGTTCAAGGGAAATCTTTAAAGTCGTCGGCAACTGCCTTCCGACTTAAAACAATCACTTTTGGCCTTCTGGTGACCTAGAGAATATCAAATCCCATTTTTCAAGAAATTTTCATAGCGTTCGGTAAAAAATTGTGAGCTGTGGAAGCTTTCTGCTAATTACTGTGAGAAGTGCCACAATGCTCATATTGGGAGTCACCCTTGATAATTAGTTGGCTACGGCCCTGTGCTTCGGGCAACGGCAACGTGAACGTTCGTGGTAAGATTTTTATTGGCAAAGGGAGGAATTAAGGGACTTGCCTGAGGATTGCGCTTTTCATGGATGGCGTGAAAGCGAACTGGACATCACACGAGGTCTGTCTCGGTTCTGGCACGACAGGGGGAACTTCCGTATCGTTAGAGGCCGACGCCAATGCCACGACCAAAGCGAAGGATAGAATTTTGCAAAACATTTTGGTGCAGATGAAAATGAATGAATGAGTAGAATTTGTTAATTGAAGGACTTAGCTAGAATCAGAACCAGAATTGATTCCTTTCCCAACTGACTATGAATTCCATGGGATTGTTAACTACAGTTTTATATGTCATCTTCATATTTACTCATTGAGCTCATCCGTCAGTCGTCACACCAGCTTTGAAAGGGACTCGCTCCATCTCTTCACTCTTCAATAAAAAAGCGGCGATGGTGATGGTGTGGTGGATGGCGATGCACACCGCCATGACATGCATATCCATCACAGTTATTATATTATTCTGCTTGGTAACCCCCGATATGCCCCGATACCACTTATTATAGACATCCACTAATCTGAGAGGTTGCCGTGAGATTGAAGGGTGAAAAGGAGGAAAAGGATTTGAAGAGGGCAGAGCATTATTGGGGCTATCCCTATCCTTCCCAGCCAAAACAGCCAAAATTCTAATTTCCGTCTTCTGCCTCATAAAAATTGCAAATTTTGATTAAAAATAAGAGCCGAAATTAGGAAGCACTCTAGGGCCATTTAAACCCCAAGCATTTCCATCTATTCAGAAAAAAAACGTTTTCTCGTAATCCCTTTGTCATTTGTACATTCCTTACGCCCCAATGTACTTTTGCTGCTTAAAGTTAGCTGGACTCTTGGGCAAAGGAATAGTGGATGTCTATTGAACAGAGATATTTCTTATTCAATTATTATTATGTAGCCTCCATGGAATACGTACGCGGTACGCCATAGGATATGCCTACCTTTTGGAATGCAAATATGTACACAAATGAATTAAAGTGTCGAAATGTATGAAATCCATGATCTCCATTTATATGCACATTCTTCTGAAACGAAGTAGAGGAATTGATTGATCTCTTTATGAACAGTCACAATAAATCTGTAGAATGGTGCGGCAATTGATAATAGAGACAAATATGTATCTGTCATTAATATTACTCTTTTTTATTGGGACTCGTCAGTTCTTTGTCAAGTTGCATTGCGATAGAAATGTGCAGATGTGAAATAAAGGTTGAATTTATGAATTTGCACGTTGAGAATAACAGAAAACCACAAGAGCCGCGGCGTGGCTGTTACTATTCTCATGTTTACGTAAACCGACCTTAGTGCTTAACCAGAAAACAGATATCATGCATACTTGAGTCAAAATCTTGTTAAATGAGCATAATATTATAATGTCTATTTATTGCAAAATAGATCCCATAATTAATTATGGACATAATATTATTATGAGCAGTTTTAACTATTTATTACAAATACTAAGAACTAAGAACTACTTAACGTAGACACCTCTACTGTACGAGTAATGTAGGTAGGTAATTGAACAAAAGTATTTTTCGAGGTGGTTTGCGAGGATCTTTATCGAGATCACAGATTTAAATTCTCTGCATATTATAATATTATTACATAATATGGCTTACCTAATTATTATTGTATTACCTAACTAGATGATTAAACCCGTGTGGGGCTAGTTGTCTACTATCCTTTGCCCGGAAACATCTGTTTTTCTGTACGTTTCCCCCCGAATATTACACATGAAAGTTTATTTTTTATTCGGGTAGTTTAATATTTGCTCATGACTGCGGTTTCCTAGTTTCTTCCTCATGTGCCCACCTTGTATAGCAGAACAGAGTGGTTTCTTAAACTTTCCCAAGGTGGCTGTTTTCAAATTAAAGTGTCACTTTTTCTATTGGAGGCAAATAATTAAAGAATTGTCTGCAGACTGCAGTGCAGTGTGGAAAACAATCCACTGGACACAAAATCCTGATTTTTCTCTCCAGTGTAAAAAAAGTGTTAAGAAAACAATCAAAGGAACCTACCTCCCTACTCCTAGACATAGATCCATGCTAACAGAGTGTACCAGCCTTGATTTGTGATTGACGTGAGGTGAACCACCTGCAGATAACATACATCTATGCCGGTCATGTTAATTATTGCTGGTGAGGAATGTATGTATATCTGCCCTGATTTCTGAGGTGTGGGGTTAGTGACGGCTTCTATAGATTTTTAGTTTATCCGCACCACACTGCACACTTATTAGGAATATTTGTATGAATTCACCTTTGGAAATCGCGTGGCTATTCATTTGGCATCTGTGCTAATTTCAGACTGAACAGTTACTCAATTGTAGTCTGTAGTTATTTATTCACCAGGTCATTACATAAAAATAATCTCTTGCCGTTTTATGAACTGCCGAAAAGGAAAATGCTGGGCGATATTCATCGGTTGTGGTTTGAGCAACACATGCACTGTGCAATGAGCTAAAATAAAGAATAATAAAATTTGCACAACACATTGTCGGTGTGGACGAGATAATAAAGAACATCAATTATGAAGGGTAGTGGATATGAATAGAAATATTTTCTTGCATAATCTTTAGAAATTAAGTATTACACAGGATCCTTATTAGTAACATGATATTCCATTGAATTTTGGGTTTGAAAGATAACGGAGCAATGAACTTAAATAAAAGGCCCAAAACTCCAAAACCAATATTAAAGCACTCCAGTACAAAGTAACAATAAAAGCTGAGGTAGAATTTGGCCTTCAAAATGACATAGGTAAACCAATAGTTGCAGAATATCCATCATCGCCATCATCTATCTATCCTTTTGAATCTGGACGACATTACAGATAATATGCAATATGCAATACCTTACAACTTGGACTGCATGGAAATGATTTAAGAAAAATCCATTTGGATTTTGTTCATCTCAGGTAACTCTGTCGGTTCTATAATTACTGCCTACCTAGGTAGATTATGTCCTCTTTTTAAGAGAATCCACACCAGCTTAAAGTTTTATGCATCTGCAAAGATTCAAGTTTCATTTTTATGTAATGCAATGATATAAATGTAATTATACTTCACGCCCACTCCGCGTCACCAGTTACGGTCTCTAATTATACGACACGGAGTGTAGGCGCTCGCATAATTGTATTTATCTGTAAAGGTTACCAGGCACCTTCGGGGGTCGAGCTTCGCCGACCGCCCTCAGGCGGCTGGCAACCGTTACAGATAAATATTCAATTATAATCGTCGTATCTGTTTCAGAAAGATAGGGGCATGTATGCCATTACAATTAATATAGGCAAGTGTCAATAATTGTGTGAAGTGAGTAAGTGCTTTATCAAAAATACATGTATGGATTTTAATTGATTCCATAAAAATAACCGTATATAAATAAATAGCGCATAACATAGTAGGTATGTTTTATGTACTAGTCTTCTAGTGTAAGTTTATAGCGATTTGAATTGGATAATATTTAGAAAAGTGCGAATTATATCGAATGAAGGGGACGAAAAGAATTGGCGAAATATTTTTCGTTGAGACTGAAGGAGAATCTTGACGGTGACATATTTCAAGACAAAATTGAAAGATCTGTCGATTCTTTTATTTCTATTTGTGACGTAGTGGATTATGGTAAGAGGGCGCAGCAGGTAAATATAGGTAACTATTTTCTTGTTGGTCGTCGCGGGACTAGTCGATTCATCATCATTCTTAATTCGAAAGTTGGCGACTATATGGAACGGAGGACAATGTGCGATGTTGATACTTCTCGTTCGGCTTAATAGGATTCTGATTCTGACTCAGATTCATCATCCTCCTCCCTTTAAAATTGGAACAGAATATAAGTCAAGAGAAACAAACATAATATATAGATAGACTAGAAGTAGACATGTAGATAATAATTATAGACATCCACTATTTATTTGCGCATGAGTCCCGCGAACTTCAAGCAGCAAAAGCACATGGGGGGCGTAAGGAATGAACAAATAACAATGGGATTACGAGATAAAGTTTTATTTGGCTGAATAGATGGAAATGTTTGGGATTTAAATGGCCCTACAGTGTTTGCTAATTCCGGCTCTTATTTTTAATCAATTTGAATTTTTATTGAGGCATAAGACAAAAATAGTGGCGGTTTTGGCTGGGAAGGAGAGGTTTAGCCCCAATGCTCTGACCCCTTCAAATCCTTTGCGCCCTTTTCACCCATCAATCTCACCGTAACGTTTGAGATTAGTGGATGTCTATAAGATGATCTTAATTTTTAGTGACCCACCAGTCGTCTTTGATGGCATAGAGTGAGCAGAGTAGCTTGTAGTGCTGGAGATAGGCGTCGACTTGCCTCTCGATGATGAGGATGTCCTTTTTCCAGTCTTGTTCCAGCACGTTGTTGACCAGATTGAGACAGATCTGCCCTTCTTCAGTATTGTTGTTCACATCCTCGCAATGTTCTGAGCCTTGTGGCAGTCTAAAGATCAATTTCATTCCTTGTCATCATACTCGCCAACATTTACACGACACAACCATATCAATTACTAATTACTGATCTGGTATAAGTCACCTACCTACTTGTTGCTTACGCTGTTGTTTGCTTCCTATACCTAGTTAGGTAAGTACCTAGCTAGCCATCCGCTAAGCAGGCCTGTAATTTTTGTTTTTGGTGCCCGGGGGGGCGTTCAGGCGCCCTTCTGGCGCCTGGGCTCTTTTTTCAGGGAGCAGCTCCGCGAGAAAGAAAAAACTTTTTTTGGGCGCCGGGGCGCCCAACAGGTTAATTTTCTTTGTTTTGGGTGGCGTTTGGCGCCCAACCTGGGCGCCAAGGGTGCCCGGGGCCCGGGCGCCTTTTCTCTTTCATTTGCTTACATTTGCATGGACTTAATTGGATTTGTATGGAATTGTTCTTGCGATGCGGATTTATTATATTACATGCGAGTCAAAATGTTCAGTGTCCACTTCCCCACCCCTGTAAATGTGGTCCTCAAAATTCGTATGTGTAACCGCTAGATTAGATTTGCGTTCGGCTTTAAGTAGAATATGTACCATCCGAATTTCACTTATTATACCATTTGGTTTTGGGCGATACACCATTCGATTCGGGTTTCGGCGATATGCTACAGGCTACAGGACAGGACTAATAGTAGAACTAACCCGAGCTGGCAGCAAATATGTTGCGTTGGCAGATTTGACACTTGGTCCCTAAGGCTTTTCCAAGGGATCTTATCCATCTGCAGTATCTCCAACAAATTGTCGCAAATTTTGTTGTAGTTGTTGCAAATCTCATATTTCCCCTGAAACGAATAACAAATAAGAAGCATTTTAATGATACACATGAATGCCACATTTCACGGAACGTAACCGTAAACGGGTAAGCTCCCCCTTACTTATATAAATCCTAAAGTTGTTTTGTTAGGCCCAAACACCAGAATGAAAAGGTGAGATTTGTATTCTTTAAAAAAATGTAAAGTATCGGACCGTGAATGCGTTGAAGGCCTCTTCCATTTTGACTTCAAGATCGTTGAGACTTCGATTTAATGTTCTAAGCATCTCGATGGCTTTTGATGTCTGCCGTTTGTGGAATTTCGTGCTGAGTCCAATTCTGTGGATCAATTCCAACAGGCGCAACAGTTTTCCGTCCAGCCGAGATGCTACGGTCATGTACTTTGACATCTGCTCTTCAGCCAGCCGTGCAATTCACAGGAAGAAAAAACAACATAAACAAGAAAACACATCCATAAGTTGAGTAGAGTAACTATATTATACTAATTACCTACTATTAGTAATAATAGTATAGTATTATGTTGGAAAAACATGATTGCCATTCAATGATCATCTAGATGGGCGTGAGGAAGGATATGTATAATAACTGGTTCTGGACGCACAGCTCGTCTAGTGTCATAATTTTTGATGATTTTTTGGATTTTTCGGCTTTTGCCCCCAAAGTACAATTTCAGGATTTTTGTAGATGTGAATTCATGAATGTAATTTAGATTGTTCATAGTTAAACCGTAGTTCTCAAGTCCTGGAATGTGTCTTAGAAGAGCAAGGATATATATAGGATATCCTTAATTAACTCTAGATGCAGATGTGCATAACATTCTGCACATGCTACAGATAAGGACTTAATAATAAAGTACAGTAAATCATTGAGAAACGGAGTATTACCCTTCGAGTGATGGTGATTCGTATGCCGAGACATTTTTCGTTGAGCGACACAATTTTCAACACCTCGGCCTTCATCCTGGACAAATTAGCAATCATTTCCCTGTGCTTTCGTTTATGAAGAAGTTCCAAACATTCTTTCCAAAATAATCCACACATTCTAACTGAAATAAACTTACTAACCAATGAACAGTTTTTTTACAGTTTTCTACAGTGCTTCATGCATAGACTCCTCCACTATTCTGTACTATTACTCTAAATTAAATAGACATCTACAGCTTTATCTATCACTACACGAACACAAGTAGAATCTTTGCCTCTGTGTAGGTGCTTGGTTAACAGGGCAATTGGGATCTCAGTAATGAGTGGCTCTTTCAAGTCTAGAAATCTAGAACGGCCGATATAGTTTGTCACCTAGTGTTTATTATAACCGGGAATTTAATTGGCGAACAATAAATGTCTCCCGTATCTTCTATGATTTCTGTCTGTCCAGTCCAACAACTTCCTCCAGCCCTTACTTTTGTTTCAGGTGGTTTTTGTTGTGCAATGGTGGATTCTCCATTAAATCTCCACACTCCATTCACAATCGACGTTATGTTTTATGTTATGCTCATCCGACCCACAATCTCAAAAGTTCATGCTAATGACTTCATGCATCCATACTCACCCGCAGACCAGACTCTAGTATTATCATTTCCATTCCCGATTGCCGACAATTATGCAAATTCCAAATATGCTTTCAGGTAGCTAACAATAATTGTCAACTTTGGCTTTGGCTTTAGCCTTCCTGCTACAGCTACAGCAAGAACACTAACATCTTCAGCAAGATATTATCTGTCCTGACTTGTAAATTGTCCCCTTCAATTGCTTACTATATCTATATGCATAATAGGACCGTACTGAAACCCTTAATAATACAATGATATACCATACCTACACGTAGCTACCTGCCTTGCATATCCGTCAATACAAATACAAATATCACAGAATATTTTTTTCATGTAGGTAATAATCTTCATGTTTTTCACATTTGGGTATTTGTTGATATAAGAGTCCATGGAATTGGTGACACAGGGACATTTTATCTTAACACATATCTTAAAAATCTTAATATTTGTAATGCATGCACATTTTTCAACAAACTATCCTGCGACTCACACACGTTATCTGCTGGGGTGAAAGCATGGAAATTCAGTCGACTATGAAAACAATGCAAAATGCAACACTGGAAATAGTTTTCTTTGAATACTAATTAATTTATGCAATACCACCGCCGAGTTATAAGTTATAATGCAGTTCGATAAAGTTTCTAAAGTCAGCAGGTATTGCAGATTGCACTACTCCATAATAAAGAATTTTATTTCTTATTTGTGTTATTATGTTACAATTTTTGACATTATCATAATTAATTTGACAAAGGGCCAGACCATTTCTCTGTGGCAAAGAAAGAATCAGTCTTCGAGGTGATTGGGTGTTGCCATTTTATTCCTGACCTAGGCCGTTTTCTTATCCAGTTATAAGCTAGGACATTAGTACCGAGTACCGAGGATAATAAGGAGTAGGATATTGAGCAAAACTTTCCAACTAGATTTTACAGAAGGTCTCTCCTAGAAAACGAAAAGAAGATTAGTTTTTTGATGTCATTATCCATATGTCATGTTCGTAGGTTGGATTGCGGGAAACGGGACACATGGCTTAGCTTTTTCTGGTAGGAGCGTAGGAGTATGAGTAGTAGTAAAGTAGTAAGGACACCGGAAAGTTTTCTCAATTGTGTCTCACATCGCCCCGAGCCGCTCACGGGCCCCTAACCTAACCTACCCTAACATCACAGACTGAACATGATCATAGGTTAGGTTAGGGGCGACTGGAGTGAGATACACTTGTACGGCATTTTGGGAATCCTTTAAATGCATGTCCTACCAGAAGAACAACAATTTTTGTTCGTGCGTCCCGTTTGCAGCAATCCATGCAGCCATGTCCAAACAAATACATGTATGAGATAATTATATGAAAATGCATAGTGAATAATGGAGATAAGAGTTTTTAGATGCATGATGATTGATGATTGATGATGTATGTTCACCTGTATTTCCTTGAATCCACGTCAAATAATTTGATATTTTGGTGTAAACTCCGGGATGATCAGATCCACAGCCAACTCCTATTTATTATTTTCAAAATAAATTAGTCCTCTTTAGCTACAGAACAATCCAAGGCAGGTTAACTCTGTTACCATGGATATGTATGTCTAGGAAGGTAGGTTCCTCCGACTGTTTTCAAATTAATATTTTTTCGCCTGGAGACAAAAGATTTGGTGTCCAGTCGATTGTTTCGTAGAGTGTCCTGCTAATCCAGTCTGCAGGCAACTCGCCATTAATATTAATTTTCCTCCAGTAAAAAAGGGACATTTTATTTAGAAAATTGTCAGAGGAGCCTACCTTGCTACTATCCCCTGGTAACATAGTCTACCTGCCTGCCTTGAGAACAATGAAATAGGATGATGGATGAGAGAATATTTAAAAATTGAACCCTGGCTGACGATTCCGACAGAATAGTAGCGACCTCCGGAATTGTAATCGATGGAACCTCCAGAGTCCCCCTTTATCACCAACCAAGCATAATAATATAATTTATGCATGTAAAGAACCGTTCGTCTTTAAGACGCAATAAAAACTGTTCGAACAGTGCTTGATCATACTTGGCAGGTGTCTCGTCCCGGAGTGTAGGTGCAGATCATGTTATCGGTGATTGTGACGGGCGGCGTGTTGGCCTCCCCCGCCCGTTGTTGGTACATCTGTCTGCACTGGGAAGTGCCGACCACTTTTAAGTCCACCTTCTTTAAAGTGCTGGAAGTTGGGCCCGCGAAGTATTGAGTTCCCCATCCTGAGGCCACTACATTAGCATTGTTTAGATCTGTGGCCCCCAGTTTCCACGGGAGGCATACAGGGGATACCTGATAACGTCATCACAGTAACAACATCAGTCATATTCTTATTCATACCAAAGAAACGCAAACAAGCAGATTAATTACGGATAAATCCCAATTAGTCCCAATCGTCCCAAGCAATGTGGGCATTGTGAGAGTACTCTAACGAATGTATTAGCAGAAACCGTCTATAGGCTACAATTTTTCACTTAACTTTTGAATTGAACTTGTCGACAAGTGCCTTCCGACTGAAAACAATCACTTTTGGCTTTCGGGTGCCCTACATAATATCAAATCCAACTTTTCGGGAAAATTTCGTAGCGTTCTGTGAAAAATTGTGAGCTGTAGAATGTTTCTGCTAACACATTGGTTTGACTATACTCTCACAATGTCCAATGGGATGGGAGTCATCCTTTTATGATGCGCTTAGTAGTTTTTCAGTTTTTAGATGGGAGGGAAATTACGGACGTTTCTGGAGAAAGTGAGGGTCTTTGACAGACGAAGGAGTGAGGCGTCGGCGTCCTGCGTTTGGTCACTGTACAGCGCGTTTTCTATGACTCTGCTGACGGAGATGAGTTCATTCTGGGTGTCCGTCGTCGAGGACAGATCGTAGTCCCCAACATTCACAAAAAGTGGATCACCGGCCTGAACATTTCGCGTGCTGTTCAAAATGGCAAAAATGGATTTGACTGATTAGTGCTCTTTGATTTCCCATTCTGTCGCCTGTAAAGAATCAGTTAATGAATAACCAATGAGCAGCAGTGAGGACCCAGTTGGCAGAAATTATTGTGCAGGCGCAGAAAACGCGATTCTTCGGCGTGTAGAGTGAGCAACGCCAAGGAAATTCCCCAACGGAGGCGTCTGTTCCTCCGACGATTCTGCCAGAAGGACCCTGCACAAAATATAAGCAACTTTTTTGTGTCAACATGCAATGATAATATTTAGCAACTCGGAGGTCGACAACTTTCAAAGAGTTATCAAATCACAAGGGACATAAATAATTTGACCATTTTGAGTCAAAAATGAATGCAAAATAGACCATTTCGCTTTTTGCATTATTTTACCAAAGTTTTCCTTTATTCTCACGGGAGATAACGATTCCATAGGAGCCCCTAGGCCTTCATGGTTAGCTATGACGATGACAATGAAGGCGGCGGGGAATATGAATAGAGAGAAGAACAACGTACGCGGTCGGTACTATAAGCTAAAGACATCCACTATTTCTTTGTGCATGAGTCCCGCGATATTGAGGCAGCAAAAGGACATTAGCAATGTAGCAATGACAAAGGGATTACGAGAAAATTTTTTGTTTGGGGTTGAAATGGCCCTAGAGTGTTTCCTAATTTCGGTTCTTATTTTAATCAGTGAATTTTTGTGAGGCATAAGAGGAAATGAACGGGCTTAGTGCTCTAATAAAATAAAATTACGCACATCGTTGCGTAGTCCGCAGGAGCAGGCGGGTGTGGGTGTGGGTACTGGCTGGACAGCTTTGCTGACAGTCAGCAGACATCTAAAGCGGAATTTGGTGGAGGACTGTGGGTTTGAGGCATCGGAATGGAAGCCAATTGCGAGTTGGTTCCCACGGGTGGTTTTGCTCAGAGTGCCCGTTCCGCAGTAGTACTCTTGGTCTGAAAACGTTTGGTCGCCTGTCGGGGAGAGGAAGAAGACGTCGTACTGACAATTGGAAGAAGACTCGACGCTGAAGTCATTGCATTCCATTGTCATGGTCGTTCCCACTGGAGAGCTGATGGTGTATCTGCAGTCCACATTTGGGGGGTAGTCTCCCGGGTAGTTAGGCGACGACAGATAAGCAGAGTCTCCTGGATTTTGGAACTGAAATTTGTAGGTGCAGCCATCGGCTGTTTGTCGCTTTGTCCGATTTATTGTTCCATTGCTTCTGATTTCAATTCGGGCGTCAACTCTCAAAACTGCAATTACTGCGAGAACATGCAGAACGAGAAATGACTTAACGCTCAGGGCCATTCTCCAATTCAAAATTCAAAAACAGCAGCAAATTCGTCTGAATAAAAGCAGGCAACCTGTGCTAAAGACTGTGCAAATGTTTGTGAATCTAAATGAATCCAGTCTTGTTCGTCTATCCTAATCCTGTCTGTAATTGAAATGGAATTCTTCTGAATCTCAATTGACGTTTGAACAGAATTATTCCGATATTTCTATTCCTTTCCATCCAAAATGCGTTAACTGGAATTAACAGGCTTTGATTTAATTCCGTCGTGTACTATCATGTCATATTATTATGTACATTGGAAAGCATTGAATTATATCCCTACGCCCTACTATATGCATATCCAAAGAAGCCTTTTCTCATGTGATTTGATTTTAACATTTTCATTTATTGAAATTCACGTAAATACTTTACAATTTCTTCACAACACCAAAGCGTACAAATGTATGCAGTATGTATGAATGTAAATAGGTAGGAAGGCATAAATGTTTGCCATTTCCATTGTAGATTTTTGTTCGGATCATAATAAGAATTTGCTAGGTAAATTATGGAACTTGGCCTGAAATTAAAATTAATTTCAGCAGACTTGCTATATAGTACCAAATGACATTTAGATACGGAATTAGGAGAATGTTGTTTTATGTATCTTTAAGTATATAAGTAGCACCCGTGCACCCGGTGCAGTGCAATGTGAAGAAGACATTCCCAGTATCCCAATGCTCCGTACTAATTATTAATTGCCCTCGGTGATATGCTTTCTAGTTTCCTTTATTTTTCACTGATAAATTGCGCACGTAGCCTGACATTGACAGCTGCAAAATTTTAATATGCAATGAATGCTTTTTGGCATATTTTACGTTTATTATTGATCTGGAGAATGGACTGGAAAGGTCATGAAAGTGATTTTGTATTTAATGAAGTGATGTTGAATTTCTGATTGATTCACACAGCAAAGAAGGCTAGCTATTATGGGTATAGCTCGGTACCTACCTATATTGTTACACCCTCACGGTTGAATAATAACAGAGTTCTTTGCTAACATTTTGATTGTCAATGTCAATCATTGTGTCAAGCCCACAGCTGTCTCTTTTCAATTTTCGCTTCTTATGTAGATCATTCATAGTGTTCTGCAACTAACAATGATACCTGTAAGTTATTCCTAAATCCTAACTAGCTACGCAAAGAGCTAAGCATTGGCGTTATACGTGTATATTACTAATACTGAACAGATGGACTGAGACTGATGTCATACTAAAATGGGATGCAGTTGGTTTTGTTGATAACTTAAGAGAAAATAGTGCATCAGTAAAAATTGTTTCATAGTAGATAGTCAACTATATAGGCACATGGCAAACACTATTATGGCACAACAATCTACAATGCATAGGTGAGAAACCCTTGACATTGACTTGATCTTGAATCCCATTATACTAATTACCTATAGGTACTTATATTTATTAAAGAAGTTACATAAAACCAATCAAATATGTAGGAATCTTTTCCTTTTCAACTAGGGGACCGTGAATATTGAAATTAGCTTGATTCAGTATACAGAACGATTAAGGACCGAGAGTAAGGCAAGTAAAAAGGCATCGAGTAAAAAATCCTTGCGATTGTAGAGAATAATATTTTGAACATTATTTTCCTCTGCCTTTTTGCCACCAAACCACTCCTTTGGCTCAAACATCGTTTTGAAAATAAATTCCAATGTAAATGGCTGAATTTCAAACGTTCCTATACAGCCTTACTCTGCCTTACTCTCGGTCCTTAATGATGAATAACGAATGATGATAATGGTGCTTAAAAAAAACAAAAACACACCCTGGACATGTCCAGGCGCAGTTTTCTATGCATGGATGTCCACAACGTGAGCGTACAGTACAGTGCAGGTGAGAGACCCGTCTTGGTTGAGATCAATTTATCTTCAGAATCTTTCGATTCGAATATTCCTAA
>JABASI010001926.1:0-22054 GCA_019776505.1 Tomocerus nigrus
TCATTCTAGAGTTTGAAACTAGCTGAAGGACTTAATATTCATTTGCAAGTTTGAAAGGACTATGATTGTTTGATTGATTGGGTTGTTCAAAAGT
This sequence comes from Tomocerus nigrus, assembly GCA_019776505.1. Taxonomy (NCBI): domain Eukaryota; kingdom Metazoa; phylum Arthropoda; class Collembola; order Entomobryomorpha; family Tomoceridae; genus Tomocerus; species Tomocerus nigrus. The sequence goes on from JABASI010001926.1 coordinate 95, forward strand.
CTTTTGTAAACATTTTCCTTATTTTCGCTTGCAGAAGTTTAAGCGTTTTCTCTAATAATGCGACTAAGTAAGCCGACGCAGTAAATAAAGGTTTATTCGTGTCTTCATCAACTTCGCAAACTAAAAGTAAAAGGGCCAAAACTGAAACGCCATTTATTTCCTCGTACTATACTTTTCCACAATGGAGAAATTACTATCACGATCCCACTCCTGCTGGCCCTGCCAGCATACACGGAAAAACATATTATAATTGCACATTATATCCTTATGAAGGTAGACAATAATTTATTATTGCTACATTCTAGGTGCATGCATTTTCATGGCACTGTCCATGTACTGTACCATTCCCTGTCCGTACATATATAGGAAATACTGTATACGTGTTACATGGTATTAGAGCTGTCAAGCAAGACTGTCAAATATTAAAGTTTGCTATATATGCAAGAGACATTCAAAAACTTTGCGGACCAAATGTAGAACTTTTTAATTCTGTATCTTATAAGTAGAGATTTTATTGATCATCATGATGGATAAAAAAGGGTGTCCATCAGAATTTAGGATTTATTTTAATCTTCTCTTGACTTATCTTTACCTTCAATTCCAATTACTAAAGGCTTGTAATCGGGCTTGCTAGCTTTAGCGAATAAATCTGCATACATTGGTAAACGCTGTGTCATCTATATATGCAAAACAATGAAAATTCAGTACAATTTTTAATTTACGTTTGCCTAAGTATACACATTATTGTATGACGCACTATTGTGCGAATTTGTTTAAGAATATTACCCGGAAACCCCATTTGTCCTTGACCTGCCGACAAAGATTCAAGTCCAATTCGACGATCAACAATCCATTTTTTGTTCTTGGAAGACCCTTTGAAACAAACCAAGAATTGATTATGGCTTCACATATCATACTATGCTTACTTATGTTATTGTTAATTAGGTAGTTAGTAGTTATTTCACAACTCATGTAGGCATTTACCGCTGAACGTGACCCGTCTGGAGCAGCAACATAAGAAGATCCATAGAAATGCCCAAATTCTTTGTGAGCCGGCTTTCCATCTCCAGAAGTAAACTCATTTGGGAAAGATTCAGTTCCGACACGGTTGATAGCGCATGTAAAATAGCTGTTCGCAATTGCTGCATTTCGAGCTTCAATTGACCAAAGTGGCTCACTTAGAGCGCCTACTGTGGCGGATGGATTGAACACGATTTCAGCATTGTTGAATCCATACATAGCCCAATTCAAAGGATGATGACGCCCGTAGCAAATGTTGATGGCAATTTTCCCAAACGGAGTTTCAAAAACCGGGTGCCCCAAGGTAGATTCCATGTAGTATGTAGACTCATTAAAGTCGCCTACACGAGGAATGTGATTTTTTCTTGATTTTCCCAAAATTTGCCCCGAGTTAGAAATTACGACTGCAGTATTCCAAAATACATCAGCCCCATCACGTTCTAAAATGGGATTAATGATTACCATGTTGTGTCGACTTGCAAGCTACGGAAAAACAATTTTCCAATTGTATTACAATAAATCACTAAATATTTGAAACAGGTTTACATATGTAATTATAGATAACATATTTTAGCTTATATATACTTCTTGAAGAAATCTCGTGGTTGGTCCATTTTCAGCACTCTCTGCAAATTCAACCCAAGGCAATCTCTCTCTAGTGCAGAAGGCGAAGGGCATTGCTGAAAATTCGCAATATAGAAAGATAGAGTGTATATATGTATAGGTACTGAATTAAATGTGCCTATTTTAAAGATGTAGGTAGGTACTGGAATATTATGTATTTGTAACCTACTCCAAGTCTCTTGGAAGCAGAAAATATTGACACCGCTGAGGGCTGCTGCGGAAATAGCATTTTCAGCTAGTTCATAAAGAGCTGTCCTTTGTTCATTCACAGAAGTTGTTGTTGGTAATGGCAAAAGATTTTGCAAGAGCCCAACTCTCACACGTTTTGGTGGACGCAATTGCTCTCGTGCAGCGGTGAACTGATGACTCTTTATTTCTATTGCCGATGATGCTGCAACACTCAAAGCTTCCTTAGATATTGTCAGTTGCCTAATTGAAAAGATAATTTTAAATTTATCAATACCTATTTGCTATATTGTAGACAGACTTGTTAAATAATTAGGTATAGGTATATCTGTGCAAATTGACTCACGCAGGTGGGTAATCCGTGCCATAAATAATTTTCCACACCTTTTGAAGTTCCTGTGGTGGAAGATTTCCTTCCAAAATCGACTCTAGACTTTCCACCTCCACACTTGAGCTTGCCATCGTATCGAACGAAGCGATAACTGCCTACTGAAGCAGCCAGTCTATACATAGCTAAATATATATTGTATACAAACGTCTATTAACGGAAAATAGTGTCAGATTGAGTGTTCAGCAACTTCAGCTTATTATGGCTATTCAGTTACTATACTCCCGCACGGATGGTGAGTGGTGTCCTTCCCAATGACGCTTTAAAGCTAATAACTAATAACGTACTTGGTATAGGTATATAGTTAGCCAACATACAAATAACTTAAAAGCTTTTGCATGACATATCTTCCGTCAGGCAGATACACCGCATGTTGTTGAGAATAGATTGAATATGACCTTGCCCTCTTGACCTTGATGTTAACATCACCACATTTATTATCACTTCAGCTATAATATTTCAAACAAATATACCTCATATATGCATAGTAATCTAAACGATTGCAATCATACAGTAGTATCATTTCTTGAAAACGTACGTCAGAAAGAGAAGGTCTATCGGGTCTTACAGTAAACTGAATGGATATACTGATACGTATATTGGAGTCTTGGAGTATATGAACCCGAAAGTTTTAACTTTATCTGTACATATGTTTTTCTAATTTAGATTCAATTCAAAAGCACGGTCATGTAAAAACGCAAGCCAACATCAATTTTAGTTTATTACACAAGTACCAGATACTATTCCAATATTAAATTATCACAGTGTTGCTTGCTAGTTATAAATCGTCATTTAGTATCATCACAGGAGAACTTTAGTAATATAATAATAATTATAACCTTTTGACATACCAAAAGCATCCGATAATTTAACAATGAGACGGTTTTTCATGGACGTTTATGTCTGTAGTATGCGTATAAAGAGTTGTGCAATAATGGCATTCTTATTGTTAAGGACACTTTTTAACGCAGTAATTATATATGTATATGTATAAGCCAGCACACTTGATATTATGCTATGTATATAGTCTTTCACAACAATTTCTACAATGTTGCGACACATTTTAATTATTTCTTGATTATTAACATTTACTTTTCTACGATGTTTACAAAGAAATTCGTTGTATGCCTTGGACCAATATGCACAGGGCACAGAGTACTAAATATACTACATTTTTAATATGATCTTTAAGCAGTGGGAATGTCTTTTATTGAATGACAACTGCATGTAAATGCGTACACAAATGCTATAATGCAATTTACTTATCACGAGATTTGCAAAATCTGTACATCCACTTCAACATTACGTTATGCAGACTCCCGGAAATCTGGCTGATTATTTTTAGCTCACATGAAGCGGGTGAAAACGAAGAGTTAGAATAAGCTGTTCAGGTAGGAGTTTATTGAACCAAGTGACAAATCTGAAAGCTACAGTGATAGAGACGATTTTTAAAATGTCTAAATTGCATATCTGAGCCGATTAAATCGTTGTGATTCAATTCAAGATAAAGTTCAGCAAAAATGAAGACCTATCAAAAATATGCTCTACCATTGGGTAGTGCATTTGTGGCCGTGATACTGCTTGACCATGTACCTATGCACTATCCGTATACATTCTCATTTCAATTATTCAAATGAATTCATAGCGAAAGTTTTCACCGCACTTAAGAGCCCAAAATGAATTCAATATTTAAAAATTCTAATGATTCCATATTATACTGTTCTTTACAGATCATTTCGTTTGACTGTCTAATGAAAGAAACTTTCTTGTCCATATTTGCTGACGACGAATTCCAAATGGGTGCATATAATATACATATTTTGTTAGTTTGTTATACATATTATATGTTTCATCATGATAACATTATGAGCAGTTTACAACAATTATATGATGAGATAGTAAAAAATCTGTAAAAATTATTTCTCATTTCAATTTTCGGTCGTACTCTACATACTTTTGTCGATTCGATTTCTATTTCATTAGTAGTAAAAGTTGGATTTTTAAATTTTTGTACACCATCAGTGATCAGGTGCATTCATTCCTAGAGCCTGCTAATTAGTGCTTATTGTCTTTGACAGTTTTCTGCGTGCCAATTCGCAAACTATGGAGTCTAAATGTTACTAATTCTATTTAGATTCTTACGACAGGGACGAATTTCCGTTTTTTTATCTAACCGTACGAGCACTACTTTCGCTACTGCTCTGGTTTGCCCTGTTTCTGGTAATTTCTTGAAATTATTCCCCGTTTTACGAATGTATATATAAACATGGGCCTTTCTATCATGAGTTTTGAAATGCATGCAATTTTTGTATTTTTAGGGGCCGACACGAGTTTTGTTCCTGTGGGTCATTGTATCTGTGATAGTAGACTCACTCCGTCATGGGAATGTACAAATGATATACAACGCTTTAAAAAGCTTTGATGTCTACCTATTTCTAGTCATGCCAGCCATTCGCATATATAACATTTTTATAATCATTGAAGTTGCTCGAATTCTGGAAAAACGAAGAGGAAGTGATGAAAATTTAGATGAGGAAGAAGTATGTGATTTACTTCCGGTTTCCAAAGGTGTCGATTATTTCGGTGTTCACTACAAGAAATATTCATCGCTGACAGCCATTATGCTCCTTACTGCCGACGTTGTAATCACTTTAACTTTCAACATTATTTGCATGCATGTCCATTAAAACAAAATAATAGTATTTGTATTTATAATTCATGTAAGCCATTGGATTTGATGTGTATTGTAACAAGGTATGGAATTTCGTTCTTCTCCCAACTATGAAGGCTTCGTTGGGCAGTCTTGGAGGATTTATATTCATCGCTCTTGGTAAAGAAATATGCGTTAAATATTATTCTACCTCCACTACTTTTAATCTTATACGTTGGCAAAAACCATATCTTGAAAAATGTTTCACAATTGCTTTTCTTCATCACTACCCTTGTTCTTTTGACTTGGTTGATTAGGAGTAGTGCTTGATGTCGCAGCAATTTCTTTTATTCGTCAGGTATGTAACGTTCATCATTTAATTAATGCACAGAGCAGTTTTTGCAATGCAATGCAATGCTAAGAATTAAATAATTTGTTTTGAAATTCTGCTTTCAGAAATTTTCGTTTGCATTCAGCTGCTGGAAAATATTATTTGCTCTGTTTCTCTTTACAATATTCATAATTTTTAGCAGTATTTTAACAGATGTCCGAAAACATCCGTCCTCGCTTGAATACATATCAGTGTTTACATTTGCGACTCTTCTTGTCTTTCGAGCTTTTATTCTGTTTTGTTGTTTAAGATGTAAACTATACCCTGTAGCTATTCCAGTATTGCCGGTAACATCTTTATCAGAAACAGAAAGTGTAATTGACGATGCAAATACAGAGCCTCGAAGTACTGTTGTTACACCTACACCTACAGTGGAATCTGTTTAACCTTGTATATAAGTACCTAATGTGTTCCTTTCTTTTCTACGAAATTCATAGCCTACAGATGTGTCTCAAATTGCCGTCATGTCTACATTACTATAAACTCTAATTTCAGGAACCCGGAGTTAGCTAAATAGATTTTTTATTTAATGTTCAGTTCGTTTCAAAAATTCAGAAAACATTGTAACTACTTATTTCGTTTCAATAAAATCTGTTGTTTTTGCTAAAACCATTTATTGTTTGTAAGCAATTGTTAGATTCTGTTGGACTATATGGCACGAAGCCAATTACCCTTGCAGACAAACACCAACTTAAACTGAAATCTGACAAACGGTTTGATACACTGAATTGAGTATTGTGAATATTTGCACTCTTGGTCCTAGTCCTGTTAGTACTTACTTAAAGGTAAATTACTTTCTTATAAATAATATAATATACTCATCTATAGTAGTTGGCACTTCACACTATGTGATTAAACTCTTTGTCGAATAGTACAAAAGTCTATACGCTGCGTTATGCTGTCTGTGCACGTATGTATCTTCTGATAGTACCTTAATGTGTCTTTTCGTCAACTCTTAGCTGCTGTTTATTTTGAGTCAAAGAGAATCTGAAGATGAGTTAAAAATAAAAACCGTGCTTAAGTAAATGAGTTTATGTTAACCAATACGCTTTATTTGCTATTAGGTTATTCCGCGAATACTTTGAATAGAATAGTGTAGGATAATAAGTTAAGCTTATCAAACGAATTAATTTTAATATGCAATTATGGCACCGTTTCGGCATGCCATTAGGGAGTGCATTTTTGACAGCTGCAATTCTTGACAGTGTAAGTAAAGCAAAAAATCACGTAATACTACAATTTAATTCGTATTTAAAAATTTGCAGAACAAATGCTTGTGTAATTTTGTTTTTCAATCTCAATCTATTTTTCTACAGATAATTTCATTTTACTGGGTGCTAATTGATGCTGGCTCTATCTATTACTTTGTTACGGAACATGATATCGCATTAAGTATGTCATTGTAATTTATATGAAGCAAAAATGAATACTTTTCACATAGTCATTAATTGAATTGGAATCCCATATAAATATATAGTATTATCTGCAACATTTGCAGATTTTAAACTTGTCTTTGGCCTCTCATGTTTTACTACAAGAGCAATCTTGGCATTGTCATTATGGACATTTGTGTTCATGGTAAGGAGCAAAATTAACTTCATTATAGTCACTCGTATACAAACGTTCATTTTATAATGTACAACTGCATGTACCTAAATGTACGTACCTATACTTATATGTGTTAACAGGGATGCCGGCTAGTCATGATTTTCTGGATTCCATTTTCCATTCTTACGGATATCTTGATCCTTGCATATGCAATTAACCATCAAGCCGATTATTTAAGCGATGAAGTTTGGTTTATAAATATCGCATGTGTTTTTCTTTATCGTGCCTACATTACATGCGTTACGTACCAGTGTCTAAGCAAATTGATTAAAAATGAAATGAAAATCAAAGATATTGAGGACCAATCTCAGGATTCCAAATATGAACAATTAGAACCTCTTGGAAAAGACATCGTAGGTATTTGGCAGTTTTACGATAATAACCCATCTCAAGGCGCCAGGATTTTACTCACAGTGGAAATTGTAAATCGACCTTTACAAACTATATTAAAAATTTGATACTATTCGTAGTTCGGTCATTTGGATTGCTTAAATTCTTTCAGGTATGGAACATATTCTGTCTAATTACACATTATCTAACAGAATTTCTTTTAGGAGGACGCGCATTTTTCATGATAAAAGGTCTTTATTGCTATTCTAGTGAATTATTTTTGTCGTAAATACTATAAGGAGTCTCAATTACAAATGGAGTTCTTATGCCTTTACAGAAGAAGAAATAATCATTCGAGGGTGGCGAGTGTTACTTAGTTTTGCCGGTTTCCTGATGGTTATTAATGTAAATCATCATTATAAATGCAATGTGATAAATATCGGATTAAATTATTTCTATGTGATTTCCCATGCACAGATTTAATGCTAATTTTGTCTAAATGTGTCTAATTGATTTTGCAGCGGAAGAAAACTCTGTTAAGATTTTGGCTCATAATATTTTTCTGGACACTTTTTGTCAGTCTATGCATATACGCTTATATGCTAGTGGAATGGTCACACGAGACCCCTTATGTAATATATTGTGTTAGCTTTTATTTGTGTCTCGGAGATAACATTCTTCGCTTTGGAATTATCTATTTTTGTTTACATGTGACGACTTCAGCTGTTGAGGAACTTTCTAGGAGAAGTTCTCTTCGAAGCGCATCAGCCTCAATTAATCGATAGCCTTAAAGGTTTAACCCAAATTATTGTCCCAAATAAAAAAGATGCTCAATTATTTGAAAAAATTTGATAAGTAGATACATTTTGTTTACAATTTTTTCCTGTGATAAACGAAGATATTCTCAAGGTTTTATGTATTCCGCATGCGATATGTATAAAACAACTCAAACTATATGCATAATAAATTGTCTAAACGATCTTATTTCACGTTTCCATTGTCTTATGGATTTCAACTATTTATAGCTACCAAAACTTTTCCATTTGCAAAGTACATTTACTGTTATAAGTACGTAAGTAATATATATGCTTTATAGTTCAAGATCATACAAACATGTTGATTCGAAAGGGAAACCCATGCAGCACATAATTTTTGGCACAATGCCCGGTTACCAATTTTGAACCACTTGCCTGCACTAAATAGCGAATCTTCATTTTTATTTCTTACAACTCGTGTTTCCCATTAAGAATACTTTCTTCTTTCTTTGACTACCATAAAGTAAACAAGTGCAAGGAAATAGTTTTATCATTAAAATATTATTTCCCAAACTTTGACAAAAATATTTTTTTTAACTGTTTCCATATCCTCATCCAACAACATGCATCACTTCACAAAGAGAATTAAAAAAAAGTTGTGGTATCATGTGGCCCTTCCATTTGGTAGTGCCTTGATAACTGTTGCTCTGCTGGATATGGTAAGCAAAGAAAATTCATTAAAGTAAAGAAAAAAATTCCTTGATTTAACAATACATCACCGTTATTTAATTATACTTTGCATACCTCAGCGGTGGCGGTGTTTCATTAACTTACAAAATACTGAAGTGGTTGGTGTCTGTGATGTAGATTTCAAGCCTTTTATGGTTTGTCAATGATTTTACAACGAAAGTCCCTATTTTAGGAGTAGAAGATAACATACCGCACAAACTTTTAGGTAAGTGTTATAAATATAATATGTTACAGGTCAGGAGGACAAAGACGCGTCAAAACATGTGGAATTCCTGAGTTCCACACGTTGACTCGTCCCATTTGTCCACTTCGCCTGTAGCGTACACTAAACATAGTACACGCTCTTGGTCACTTTCCCCTCAAAATGCTGATTTGTATCTTGCTATCTAAATAAGTGTATCAAGACTAAATCTATGATATCTGAAACAATATTTAAAATTTTACAGGAGTAATAGAGATTTTTCATGGGATATATGTCACATACAGGGTGATGCTGTCTCTGGTTCTTTGTATTGGAGGGATTTTTATGGTAATGTGATGCTAAGAGTATATTAAAAATAGCAAAATTATTGTATAGTAAAATCAACCTCATATTTTGAATGAAATAGTTAAAATACATTTTATACATTTATTGTTATAAAGGGCAGAAGACTAATAGTAATAATATGGCTGTTGGTATCCATAATGGTGGATTCAGTTCACCTCTCAGAGTCAATCTACATAATATCTAAACCAAACTTCATTACTACCTGGACACTCTTTCTTACTGGTACGGCTTCAATATGGAGTGATCTTAAAATTATTCGGATCAAATACAGAATAATACGACGAAGCTTGACCACAACTAGTATACTAAATACTATGCAAAATGAAAAGGAGGATTTACGATTGCAAAACTGTGATACTCAAGAATTGGAAGAAATTCAAGAGGAAACATCATTCATGTCTTTCAAAGTCAATTTGGTTTCGCTGATTAAATTGGTATATGTTTAAAATATTTCTTTGATCAGGCTGATTATTTCCACTGTTCACTTTAAAAGTAAAAGTAAAATTGCTGTGCTTACCAGTCCTCTACTATTACGCAGATAAGGAACTTGTACAATCTTATGACCTGGCATTTTGCAAGTTTCTATTCTCAAGGAGAAGATTTCCACAAACTGCTACGTGAATACTTTGATATGCTTAAAAATTACTTTGACTTGAAATACATCTATAGATTGCTAACATTTAAACGTAATTGATTTAACGTTTCAGAGAACAACCATTCAGCAATTTTACTTGAACAAAATTTCGTTCGCTACGCGCATATATTCCTGGATTCCTTGACAGTTATTTACATAATACAGGTAAAATTATGAAAATGGAAAAATCTAATTTATTTTGTTAATATGCTCTATGTATTACCGATAATTATCTTAATACAGGAAAAGGAACTTCTTTTAACTCCGTGGATAACAGTATGGATATTAGGAGCTTCAGCCACCATGGCCATTAGTGTATTTGTAATGCAACAATTGAATTTACTGACAAGCATTTTCTCATCCATTTATTATTTGGTCTTTTCGATAGACTTAGTTCTTAGAAGCGGCTTTGTTATTTATTGTTTACAATTAATTATAAAAACTCGTCACATCATATAAGTGATTCTATAACAAACGTACCTATCCAGTTATTTCTAAAGCTCATTACTCAATAAGCTCATAGTTGAATCCGGACTAAAACAACGAGCAATAGATTCTTTCATGCAAAATATCCATATTTTTTACTACTTAACACTAACAGAATGCACAATGCAATTTTCTCGTCTTAGCACAAATTCTAGGATATGCACGACCCGTAATCTAGGAATTCAATATGTCTAACCGAAAAGTAAATTATCACAAAACGAGATAGCAAATCAAAACTGAAAAGAAACTGGTGACTCAAAGCAATTCCGTCGGTCTTGTCGCCTTTGTTTATCTCTTGGAAGATACAATAATACAGCGCTCCACTGCATACAATGAAGATCAATGATAACATCACCCAAAATCTCATAATTTTTGTGTTTTTCTGAAACAACAAAATTAATTTACAATTGTATTCTGACATTAATAATCATATCCTGCTTGAAATAAAACTTACTCTTGCAAAAATCATCAAGCCCCATACGGCCATAATTATGCGGATCACTCTCATATACAATTCTTCGCTTGTTATTAGCATGTCATTGCTTACAGCATCCGATAACATAGATTCTGTAATAAAATGATGTCATAATTTCAGCACAGTGATAAAAAATATTTTAGCTTAGAAGTTTTATGACTGAATGCATGAGTATAAGTAACAATAATGATGTCATTACGAGGATGTCCGAGTAGGGTAACATTTAGGAACATCATGGGTAACTGGAAGGATACGATTGTAACAGTTGACCACATCTGATATAAAGACAAAACAAAATAAAATTATGCGAAATAGTTCAGGTCCTAACTTCGAGTTCCATTTAGATAGTATTGCCAAATTACCAACTCTACTATCAAACACAGCTTAACCGCTATCTCTGTATTTTCACTTTTATAAAATGACCATAGTTGAGTCAAAGACTTCTTCATGGGTTCACACTCTTCACAATTGTTGTGATGATTATAAATTTTAATGGTATGGATGGTAGATGTGATGAATATTCCGGCATAAATTAAGACAATGGAAGTAAAAATCCATGAAAAACTCGGTATATCTGGGATTGGCTGTGATAAAATGTAGAATTTAGATGAGCAGGATAGAAGATATAATAGAGTCCATAGGAATAATGTCAATTTTCTTCTCTGAAATTACACAGGAAAGTTATCTTAATAAGACCATTGCATTTGCAATCCATTTTTAAGTCTTGTACACAATAATATTAATCCAACATGCTGTGGTGATAGGTAAAGATGAATACCTTAAGAATGAAAATCCAATACAAAACACAAGTAAATATTTGCAATCCAGCAACGCAAAGGGCAAAGAAATCAAGCCTTCCTAAAAGGTACCCCAAACTTTTTAATATGGATTTCTGTATTTGTTTGGTAAGAAAGTGGTATATGTATTAAATGTTCTATTATTTTTAAACCATTTTTTTGAGTTACTGCTATCCACGAAAAACATTAATTTTAAATGGACTGTATATGTATTGGCGTTGATAGACAATCCATACAACAAAGCTACCTTAATGATAGGACCAAATTCAGTGTTTTAACGAACCTAAGTTTTGATTGCGCTGATGTATTTGGACAAAATATCCAATTTCCACCACAAGTTGAACGAAGAAATAAATCTATTTAATTGAAAACACATTATATAGATATACAAAGATTTGTAGATTACATATTATGTATGTACGAGTATTATACCCACATAATATATACATATATATATATAGATGCGATGAGTAATTCAAATAAGTATGTAATTTAATAAGAAACAAACTAACCGTCTGAAAAACAGCTAGTGAGACGAGAATACTTCCACTTGGCAGGACAAAAATCTGACATAGTGTCATAGTGTTTTATTTATGAAATAATCCTAATTGGTCTTCATAAGTATATACAATGTTTGAAGATTTTCTCAACGCTATTTGTGTACTTCCGCAATTTATGGGCTACAAAGAACTGACCACATTATTTTCTGCCGCTGCAGCGAAGTTATATATGCATGCTGTTAGCGATGAAAACAAAATTTGTCTTTAAACCAAGAGCCCAGTCAGGCCAAACTACGTGCACTCACACAACCCAGAACACATATGGCAACTGCTCTTGTACAAGAAACATACACTGCTGGATAAAAGAAATAAATATGCTCAAGTGATTCAAGGCAATCTTGTTTTCCTATGGTAGTTATTATACAAATGGACACATAAATATAAGTGTATACCGCACCACAAGCAATAAAAATGATCTCATGTATTTATTCAAGATACCACATGATAGAAAATGCTACACACATATAGATAGCATAATAATTCTATGTTTTAAACTATGGTCAAAGCTGGTCTTTTTATATTATTCCGTACCTAATCAATCAGTTACAGCTATGAATAGAAACTATTATACATTAAATCTTATATCCAAAGATCCACTTTCAAAGATTCTCATTGTGTAAGTATGTAACTGTAAATGTAGTGAGCTTTATATTTACGAATCTACCTTAACTTAGTTGCAAAGTCTATTTCTTCCTAATAAAACATAGGACGGAGATTAGAATTAGTAATCGGAAGATTAAATCTGTGATGGACGTGAGTAGGTTGACTAAATGAAACATATTGATCAAACTGTTATAATCTGGTTCGCTCACGCTGTCGTGCTCATTATTATTGTCCGATGCATGTGTATGTGTCAGTGCAGAAATAAATAGAGCAGAACTAACAATATACAGACACAGGTACATTAGGATCCAAATTACACAACAGTGTATTGTCTTCTGTTTACTCTGTAATTACAAACAATTAAGCAATTATTTATTAGCTGATTGCCAACAAATAATTCTGTGGCTGCTGGAGGAAAAGAATTTTCGCTAGTTCCGGCCATAAAAATTTTTGTGTACATTTCGCTAGCAAATACACATATAACTTCGATGTAATTTAAGATTTCTGTTACCTTTATTAGTGAATAAATAGCCCACAGACCCATTAGAAAACGCACGCTGCGGGCAATGTTATCAATCATTTTCGGGCTCAGTATTTCTATTGAAACACCTAAGGATAAGGCAATAATAGTAATGTCATTTTAATCTGTTTAGAGAATTACAATACACGTTTTTCTAGCTTTTACAAAAACCTTCTATATCTGCTATCATAAGATATCCCTCATCAATTAATACGGCTAAGCTCCCAATCTAGAGAAATGTACATACATTTTATCACTGTACGCATTTTGATACTTTTTAAGAACTTTGCGTTGCATTACATTATTACATACCGTTTCAATCGTGAGTAGCACAACTAAACCGTAACCTGGATGAATATGGCAGAAATAGTTCCATGTTTTGTGAAAGCCGGCCCCAAAAGGTTCAGCAGTGTCGTCTGTTGCATCCAACGATGCGGTATGGGTTATCTTCCTGTATAATTGTATGCCTAGCCATATTAAATAGATGGCAAAAATTTGACAATAAATTGGACAGATATTCGGGTGAATATCGTAGATTTCTGAGTATGGTGGAAATATTTCCTTCAGTACAATCGGAATCCGTAAGACCATCACCAAAGTTATTGTTCCTTGACACCATAGCCATGTGTAGAGTGATCTTTTGTTGTTCTTCTGTTACGAGGATAATCAAATACATTTTACATACGAAATGGCATGTCTTTACGTGGTAGACATGCTTCACGAATATATTATAGAATGCTCTATCTATATCAAGTGAAACATGTCTTGGAATAATGTTATGCATGATAAAAGCTAATTACCACTGAAATGGTTGTCCATAAAAACTGTAGTATAAGTAGCCATTGAATACCATTAACGATCGTATCAAATATTTTCCAATCATCTATTGGACAGATGTATGAATCAAAGTAATGAAATGAAATAAAGTCAGTTTAGAAATCACACATTATGTTGGGAATGCGCAAGTAGAAAAAGTGCCATACTACGTCAAAAGATATAAAGTCAATTACCTGGAGCACTATTAAATTCTATCACTCTATTGTATATTCCAACCAGGCTTAAGATGACATTACTGGCAACGAATTGCTGTCAAAACAGATCAATTTATTTACACAATTTTCATTGCTACAATTAGTTATACATTTATTTTCACTTACCATATAAGTCAACGTTATCGCGAGTAAATGAGTACTCAATGGAATCCCTGAGCACATCATTGTAAATTGTAATATTCTAGTGTAGCATTAAATTCATAAAGTTTGCAAATTGAAAAACCGAATATTTTGATACACAGCGCAAAGTATGTGTTCGTCGACGTTGTATCTGTAGTATTCTGTAGGTGTGTTTCGTTCAACCTATTGCTGCATATAAAATATCTACACTTAAGTTTTTGATTTGAAATAAAACGCAATAATTCATTATGATTATATGATGGTTGCAAATTAGCTGGACAAAAATAGACTTTGCTGATACGCTTTCCGACTAACGACTAACCAAGAAATAAAACAAAGATAAACTTGCATAGACGTATTTATCTTGTTAATCCTGTTCGCATCTTCAGAATGATGTTGACATCATTGCTGCGTATCGTATATTTATTAGCTTACATGAGGTTAGAATGATACTAAATGGAGATGGTTGACAGTTTGAAAGGATAAAAAACACAAAAAGTAATAAATAAGCATAGCTTTGTCGGATTAGCATTTATGTGCATCTTGGCGTATATAGTTTTCCATGAATAGAATCTATGTATGAGGATAACTTTGACACTAAAAAATGGACGCTACTCTTTGATGACAAAATGATTATGTTTATCATGATTTTTACTTTTATTTTATTCCTTGTCATTTATAATGAATGTGAAGTAGCTACCGAATGCTTTTATATCTGTATAGTTACTAATCTGCCTAACCTTCATTTTGTTGGTTCAATTTCAATCGATCTAACTAGCACCTCTGCTATTAAATAATTTCCTTCATTATCAGTAGTAAGGTTAAGGTATCATCGTTTATGATTCCCTTGGTTGTCGCTGACTTTCAATTGTCAATTGGTGTGAGTAAGATTTTAAACATATGATGAATGTAATCGATCTGAAAAGAATATCTAGTGTAAAACTGAAATAGAAAAATCCGGAAATAATAGATGGCAAATTGCTGTGTTCTTGAATGGCAATCATCAAAAATATTCCAAGGCTGATTATGATTGATAAAATGAACGGCACAATCCACAATCGTCCTAAAGGTGGCTTTCCCTGCATCAAATAATATCGATAAAAGTAAAATGGATATGTACATAAAATGTGTAGGAAGTATTAATCGTTTTACTTTGTCTAGTTTAGTGCTGTTTTTACACGGGACTCACTCGCCCCTTAAACTATTGCTTGATTCATTGTGAGACGTTTGCAAATAGAACTAGATTCAGTTCATTTAAAAAATGCTATTTTTATGGTACAAAATTCATTAACTGGTATGCTTTTCGCACTAAATAATGTGCCCCAATGTGTGGATTTTATGTTCCCTGACCTTATATATAAATTGTAAAAGAAACATAATCTGCTCAACCACGCATTGGGCATGTTTACATAATAACGGTAAATTACCTTGTGAAGATTAAGCAGAAATGCTATATCAAAAATTATTCTTGCTGAGCGAATAAATCTTTCTTCGACCATTACGGGCGTAGAGTTTTGACCTGAAAGACATCAATTAAGGATACACAATCGAATTCAATTGTACAATTCATAGAAATCAAAATGTTCAGAATTGTTAACTAAATGAATTGTGGATTGATGTCAATGACTCACTTAGCAAGCCCAGTGCCCTTCTTCTTCCGAATATGATTTGATCCATTTCATTTTCCAATATTTGAAAACAGCTCCATATCTACACAGCAAAAATTAAAAGCATTTCTAAGCATAGCATTGTATGCTTCGTATTAGTGAAAACGTTGCAAGTAATCACCAAATCAACTGTTAGCAAAAGTTGTGCTCCATTATTAGAATCTCGATTTGTATAAAAAGTCCACATATTGGGGAAATACTCGCCAACTGGCAAAAGCTCTTCCTTCTTTCCTCCAACATCTTCCTCTGGGAAAGCATCTCGTTGAGCAAAATGATAAGCTACAGAAACCATCAATAGCCTTAAGAGCATCCTTAGACTCCAGGAATAAAAAACTTCCCAAGATGGATTGGAATCTTCTACAAAGAGATGGTGCATGAGGACTCCTATTAAAACGAAGTCTGTTGCAGTTGTCAAAAATATCCACGTTTTCATGACGAATTTGTTACACTGTCATATGGTTTATAACACTTTAGTTCATACAATAGTACTTTTGGCTTGACAAATTTATACTACTATATAGGTTTATACATTACTCACCAAAAATATGACTCCTATCCATAATGCAAATGAACACAATATTTTAAAAACTTCTAGGCTGATGTGTAGAACTTCGAAATTTTCTAAAATGATGGACAGAGCTTTTTGTTTAAATCCCTATCATTTCCAATTTAAATATTTGCACACTGAAAAATACTTACTGAGTTGCCAAACAAATTCGAATGATTCTTTATCGTGATGTGATTTTTCATAAAGATAATCTCCGTACACAGAAAACGTCTTTGAGAAGCTAAGTGTCTAAATAAAATAAAAATTGATTCTAATTAGGGACTGTATTGAGAACAATATTTTATATAACAAACAAAAACATTTACTCCATTTCCAATTATATGTGCAGTAAAGGACAATAAATTACAATATCTAGGAAGGCGACTACAACTAAAGCCTTTCCCACGGAGACACCAAAGAGGAACCAAGAGTTCATTCTCACAAAAAATATATTTATACAAACGACCTGGCTGTTTAATTATTCTTCTAAGTTTCGAGTACGAAGTAATAATTACAAGAATCCCGAGAATAGTAGTAGAACTATATCTACCTATATACAATTACAAATATATTTAACGATTTCTAATGAATATGTATAGGAAAAGTATAACTGCTTTAGATTTGGCTTACAGAGAACACAAGGTTATAAGAAAATAAAATTCTCTACTACATATTACATTAGATAGCATGAAGACTAAGTGCATTCTACATTGACTCAGATGGTGAAGAAGACTGATTTGAATGGCTTCCCTCAATTGCCTTTATTACCTACTTTATTCAATTTAAAACCATAAGTTCACTGTCTGTATTAGATTGGTTGACAAATGTTGCAGACATATCATGTCCACAGACACAATTGCTGTTGTAGCTGATTCAATATAGCAAAGACTCATAACCGTGAACAAGGCTCAGTTGGTATATCCTGACTTTTTGTCAAAGAAAAGTTAACTATTAATGTTTGTACTGTCAGTGGCTATCAGTCGGCACTTAGGAAAGATTGGATGGGAAATCCAAAATCCGATCTCCCTATGTATTTACAACATCAATATTTCATGAGACAGACACTCATAGTGTTAATTGACGTGCTATTTCATGTTTAAAAGACCAATTATGTTCGAAATAAAAAAGGAACATTAATAATTAATACCAAAGTAGGACATTAGGAATAATATATTCTGTAGTATAAATATGCAATAATTGTCAATCTACAATATATTATCGTCGCAGGTCGCAGACAATAAACTTCTGTTAGGAAAAGATCCATTTCCCCCATATTTCTGCAAACAGGATGTATTAATGTAAAAGAAGGTAACTAGTAGGTATATAAATATGATCTTCACTCTTCACTTCTACACTTCTAGTCTGTGCATTGTCCAGAGTTATTGATTCCGCACATACTTATTTTTAAAATCTTTCAATTTTTATCCTAATAACTCTAGATCCATGGTGCATATTGTACGTGTATGGTGTATCGATAAATAGATATGTTTAATTAGTTTAAAAAATTAGTTTCCCTTTCCATGAATATTGGCATCGGTCTATAATAATAGTTATTTGTGAAAGGGTAAGTCTGTAAGCCTGACGTAATTCTCATTGAGATTACTAGACTTCTTAGAAAAATAATTACAGTTATCATTCCTCGATAAAATTAAATAGGCACTCTCAGCAATCTGTTTTCTCGGAATGAACGGCAGTTACCTAAATATTCCATTCACAATCTTGACTCACCTAAGATGAAATTACAGTACCAGAATAATTTAATACATAGATTTTAGTCTAGAATTGGCGTTTATTAAAAACATCATAACCTATTGTAGTTTCGCTGTAACTTGTCTCTTCAATGATTTGTGCAAAATGTACATAAAGGTATGGTCAGTGATTTGTGCACCGTCTGTCGACAAGTCTGCCCTGTATTAACTTCCTTGGTAATAAAATTGCTTATATGTACATTTTGCACAAATCATTGAAGAGACGTTACAGCGGAATTACAATAATATCATCTTATTCGTACTCTCGTCATATGCACCAACCTTTGCCATTTTTGTAGTATTGGCTTAGGGGGAAAAATCCCAATAATTCTATTGAGCAGGGCAAATACATATAAGAATTAGCTCATGTAAATGCACAAAACACTATGTAAATAATATCGTAGGGTCCTTTGGGTATTCGCATATGGTTTTTTTATTTGTGTCGAAATACTTTAAAATATTCATGAATTGGTACATAACTATATTATGATCTGTATGGAGAATTTCATTGTTGTATAGTACCCATTAGTAGTTAGTGCTTTTATCTGCACACAGGTTAAAGATTTAGTCTGTGAAAGGCACTGTGCAAATCAGTTATTTCTTTCGTTTTGTCATGTAAACAACGGACGAGTGTGATATCTAGAAGAGGGCATGGAAATGATGAAATGTTGAGCGTGTGCTGGAGTATTATTGATTTCCATGCAGTGTCCGCTTGAGTTTTGATATCAGCTGCTACACATAAACTTAACCTTCAGTTGGCTGAATTCTCTTTTTGTATTTTTCAGCACTATATTAGTGCAACACATAATGGTAGTTAATGTGCTAAACTAAACATAAGAATACTGCATACTACTGTATCAGTGCCTTTATTAATTTTACAAAGATAAACTCTGTGAAAGTGACAACACTTGCATGGATACGGCCCTGACATGCGGAAAGTAGTGCATGCCCAGGAAAGCATTAGTGTAATCTGCAATGTTCGAGTACGTGATAAGGAAAACGTTATCAGTAATCTCTAATTGCCGGTTAATGTAGTAGTGTATAGAGAGCTGCTTACGAACAAAAGTCGACTCTTACAACTCAAAAGAATAAAGCATTCACTCACGCCCCTTGTGCCAAACAATATTGTTCCGCAAAACCAAAACACAAAATCCTAAAATTATGGAAACTTTTAAAAATTTGAAGAAGTTAGGAAAAGCAGTTAAAGTTAAGGCCAAGGCACATCATAAAGACGAACATGATCTACCTGCTACCAAAGATGAACCTGGTTGCGAAAACTGCTCCAAACCGAACGAGAACAACAACCCTTGTTACAACTACATTTGTAAAGGTATGTGTATGTTAAACCTTAATTATTCCACAATTTTCATTGTATCAGGAATGTTCTTAGTCATTAACGCTACTTGATACATGGCTAACATCATGTATTTGGATTGCAGGGAAGCTGCTAATAGTGGAACCTAAAGTAGTGCCAAAGTACTTAGAGGATTAATATTTCTCTATTAAAATTCAGTTTGGCAGCATGTAGTCAAACGGATTTACTTGTGTAGAACATAGAAACACACTTTATCTAATTGCAATCATTGCATTAAAAACAGTAGTATGTGCGTGATTTAACTCAAATTGTCCAGAAATATTGATATCTGAAACAGTATTTTATGCACGATACAATGAAAAATCTAATCTTTTTAAGTATCTAAAAACTATTTATCTATGTAACAGTTACTTACACAATGCAATGCTATCAATGTTATAATGTACTTACTATACTGCAATATGTGGTTTCTCTTGTGACAATAATTTGACTTCCGCAATTGAATTGCCAATTTACTTAAGACTAGGATTACGGTGTTTTAAGGTAATCATTGATATTCTGATATAAATACATAAATTGTACACTATTGTCAATCTAATGTTCTAAGTATAATGATATTTTTACGTATTATCTACGTATATCTATTTAAATCAGAAATGCACCAATAAATTACTTTAGAGGATAGATGCAAGGTATTTTACGTAAAACTGTATGTAAACAATCTTTGATTTGATTAGATAAGGCATCAGCTCGATCTCTCTGCGTGCATTTCTACGTGTACTCGAATACAGCAGTAGTCTACTTAAATATTCTGAAAACGTCAAGGTGAAAGTATTTTCATCTACTAATTGTAGAACCACGTGGCTGATGTACCACGATTGGGTACCCACCACATCTTAGTGATATTTTCTGTGAAGATAATGAATTGCATATATAATTGTCTAGTAAAAAATAAATCGGTCTGTGAAAATAATTATCGACTGGTAAAAAGTTACTAAATTATTCCATATAGGGAAACAGAGTGATCTCGATGTGATTGCTGAATAGACAAGATACTTATGAAAATAGGCCAAACTAAATACATAGAGTTACTTATTAAATAACAGTGTGTGCACAGAATATAGTATAGTAAAAATATTATTTAATTAGAAATGAAATGTATTCACAAAGTTAGGAACCTACTTAAAACCTTAAGGCTTTGTTATACTTAGATAGCTGTTACCTTTATACAAACTCGAGATTTTACAGCTTTGGCATCTGAACCTATTTTCGAAATAGAGGGCTATGATTCGTCATCTCCATGCCAGGTATTTATAGAATTTCTAATGAAATACTTTGCTTATTGCATGCCAAAACTGCAAAATCTCGGGATTATGTATAAATGTAACAATACTTAAAACCCCAAATTCTAAAAGTTGTTTATAGTATACTGGGTTTCCAATTACCTATGCTGCTTAGTGTATTATATAGTTAGTTGGGTTTAACTATTGTAACATTTAACTAGTTAATTATTTAACACCAGTACTTATTGTTAGCATTTCGTCTGTATATTAACATGTAGTGTAGAAGCGATTATAACGATATCTATAAGTAATATATTTTTTGCATTGACATACTAATAGTAGCATTAATTCATTACGTGAAGTACAGTTGACAAAAGGTATATTTACATTTTTGATGTGTTTGTATTTTTGTATTGAATTGACTACCAGTATTTATTGTGTTTAAAACATCCTGCACTATGAATTAGAGAACAGGTAAGTATGCCTAGTTCATAGATCCTTTTTAATGATTTAATTACAGTGATAAAATATGGCACTCATACAATAATGTCATTACTTACTACATGCAGCACTATTTCGACAATAAAGCGTATTACACTAAATATTAATGACATCCAAATAGCACATTGTTAAAATACGAAATAATGTCACTTTTGATCTCCTATAATAATGTTTTATTTTGTTTATATACTATAACTTAATCATTCCTATATACATTTTCTATTCATTCAATAATTGATGACATATGTATCATCCTCTTCATTCACAGAAGGGTTACGCTTTGTAGTTTACCTTACTATATACAAAAACAAATCATGTGGCAAAGTGGCAAAATTGCAATAACATTTTGCAATAATAGTAAACTTGTAATAAGCAGTAGTGATATGCAAATAAATTCAATTGG